>JADLZK010011967.1:0-113688 GCA_015847255.1 Hyparrhenia diplandra | reverse complement strand
GAAAAATATTCAATTGGACGAGAATTTTATAACAAGGTGGCCGACTCTCACAACTGGTCTTTCACTTGCCCATGGAAGTGGAACTCCATTCTCTCATCTTCTGATAGATTAACAATGTACACTGTAGTTATTTTTTCTCAACTAACATGTTAATACACACTTCAGCTTGGTGAATCCTAGTGATAAGATTGTAAGGCACCACAAGTTTTCATACAACATTTCAAATTTACACACTCAATTCAAAGGATGTACAAAAGTGAAACACTGGAGTTCTCTATTGTATTATTCTCGTAAACCCAAATGATTTGCACACTTGCACACATTTATTTCAAACTCAAGTTACATACTGACGAGGTTTGCAGTGCAATGAAAACATATTGAGCTATTATGCCAGTGCCCATGTTTTGAACTCCAAATCGTGATTTTCAGCCCCACTTTTACCGACTTTTGCGATTGTTACTCCCCACTCTTTGACGGAAAGCTTCAATTTTACCCCTCACTCGGATAAAACATAAACAATATGGTTGTGTAGTGTGCTCAGACAACATTGCAGCACTCGTAAAGATTACACGGGACTCCATGTGAACGACCACCTCTTGGATACACAGGCACTCTTTTGAGCTTTCTTCTTTGATTAGTTAATGGATGGAGGAAGCGAAAAGAAACCAATAATACATGTATGTGATGGGTAGAAAATGTGCACGAAGTTGATGAAACAAAAGCAGGAGTGCAGCAAAGGTATTATCAATGCTAGCAATAGGCCAATCGTACGCAATAATTGTTGAACCGCAGATTTATGCCAATATATAGATTATAGGTACGCTCTTAATGGAAATGGCCACATGAAGCTTCGTGCGTTCTAGAAGAGAGAGAGCAAGGATTATAGGTACAAATGAAATTAAAAGCTGACTTAAGCTAAACGTTAGGCATATTGAAAAACGAGCATGTTTTCTTTGTAAATGGTGGAAGGCCGGGCTTCAATGCAAGGGAGTGAGAGACAAGGAACACGTCAGGAGCTGGCCGGCTGCAATCCAAACTGTGAATTAACCGAGCACTGAACAGGGCTACCTGAACGGGCCGTTCCAGCAGGCCTTATCAACTCCCCAACCGAACAAGTCGTTTGGTTGCCGGCCCAGCGCGCCGAACATGCATTAGGCCTCATCACGCACAGTACTAGGAGCAGCGCATCACCTCCGAGAGCGCAGTAAAGAATTTGGCCGAGACTGCGCACGTACACCCGCAGACCGAACGTCCAAGTATGCGACCGTGGATGGTGATGGATGAATTGAAATTCCAGGCGTGGTACTCTATCCCGGCGGGCGGCCACGCGGACAGTTTCTTCGCGTCACGGGAGGGCAGTATCGCCCGGAAGCCGCCAAGCTCGCCACCGCCGCACAGCATGCGCTCGCCTTCCGCCGTTTGTCCGCACACCTCGGGCTGTAAACAAGGCCCTCCTTTCCTCTGCATCATTGCTTCCGCCCGCTCTTCTGCTGTCCGCCTCCGCGCCACCGTTGCTGCGGATTAAGGTATGGCAACCCTTGTCGCTCGCCGTCTTTGGTGCTCATCCTCTGCATTTGTCAGTGCTTGCACATCGGAAACAATGGGATTCCTCCCAGAGGCTTTCTCCGCGTGCTGCCAGCTGCTGCTCGTCGCGTCGCCATCCCTCGTCGGCACGCGTCGCGTGGTAGGGCAGTGGCGTGCCGCCTGCTGCCCGTGGCGTCGTCCGCCGCGCGGCGGGAGCGGCGGCACGGTCCTCGCGTCGGCAGCAGGCGCGCGCCGGAGCGGCGATCGGCCGAAGCGCTGGACTTCTACGCCGCGACGCGTGCCCCGCGGTCGACCAGATCGTCGCCAACGTCACCGCCGCACGGTACAGGACTTCCCCGCCGCCGGACCCGCGTTATGCGTTCGGCCTCTTCCACCACGACTCGCTTCGCCGAAGTACGTAACCGATCGATGGATGCGCCAGCTCATACATTATTATGTTCGTTGGTGTCCTTGTGATTTTGATGATGTGAATGCACACACACGCAGGGGTGTGACGCGTCCATTTTGATCGCGCCGACGACGTCGGCCGACGCGGCTGGTGCGGCGACACCCAGGGTGGAGCGCGACGTGGAGGAGAACAGGAACCTGCCGCAGGAGGCGTTCGACACGGTGGAGCTCGCCAAGGCCGCCGTGGAGAGCAAGTGCCCCGGTATAGTCTCCTGCGCCGACGTCCTCGCCCTCGCCGCCCGAGACTACGTCCAGCTGGTACGTACCTACGCACACACAACGCTAGCTAATCCCCGTCTTGGTCCTGCTCCCTCCGTCCTAATCGAAGCCATTCACCCCCGCTTTCCGCGCCATCTTATTCAACGCCGCCTTATTCAAATTTTTTACACAAATATAATTTATTTTATTACAACTTATTTTATCAATAAAGATACTTTAATGATTAATTATTTTATAATTTTCATAAATATTTCAATAAAACGGACACAAACACGAAGCTCAAAAGCTCAAAAACGACGAACTACATGACAGTAGCCTCTCTGGCTTGATTCGCACCAAAAACACGAGGAGTAACTGGGTTTTGAGAACAGCATTATGCAACCGATCGAAATCACGAGCAGAGCCTTGGGTCGGCGACAGAGAGATCGAAAGCGATGTGACTCCAGTGTGCAGCATGGCGCTTGCAACCGAAACTCAGCTGACAGTTAAAGTTGGTAGGGGTGGCAAGTGAGGACCAAAGAGCGAGAGTCGAGGCCGGTGGGTCAGTAGAAAAGGTTTTACCTGCTTTATTTTGATTGCTTTTACTGCATCTGCATGCGGGGAAATTAAAGGCGCAACCGCACGTCGTGCCACGGCCGTGGCTTGTGTACGTCGTTAAACAGGGCGGCGTTACGTTTGTTAGATTAGCTTAGCTTAAGCAGGTCGATCGATAAAGCAAGGGCGGTGTTGATGATTATGTGACCGTAATGAGAAACAAATCAAAAGTTACCATTTCAGATTTTGCGATCAATGTCTATATTGATCACATTGTAGTAGTGGAAAGTCGTAGTACAAGTGCATGCTCCGTACGTGGTCGGTGATCTCTCGCTCACTGAACTGCGTCTCGCGCTACGGCAGCTGTGGTGGGTCAGTAGAGCTGCAAAGCCGTGCAAGTGTGTGCGCCCGTGCAGAGTACTAGCTAAGCTTTCGGAGATTAGCACCGTCGGCCCATCATTGGCTTTTAATTCACGTCACGTGTAGAGCAATTTAATTTCCACAACCGATATCCGCGATGGATGCAGGACAATTGGTTCTGGGACTTATGGCAATTATCGGTACGATTTCAATGTACGTGTAGCTAGGGAGACAATAACATGGCAGCCTGCGCTAATACCATTTTGAGCCATAAGCTAATCTGGGGATTCGGCACTCCCGCGCTTGATCTCTAGGCGGCCGCAGCACCAAAGTTTGCCTTAACCACAAAGTCATGTCAAGCATCGTGATTTGCGCTGCAATGAGAGTAATTTCGAGGCCACATGGCGCGTGTTTTACAAGTGCGTCAGGTGACACGGGACAGGTGGTCCGGTAAGTGCCGTCCATCACAGCAAGCATCTGAGCGAGTCAAGCGTCGTGTTGTTCGCTTTCCCGCACAAGTCAGAGGCGTCCAACCTGTCCCTCGCTTTGTTGCGATGTAGTAGCACGGTCGCCCATCTTTGGAGTCAGTCTCGTGCATCTTTGACCACGCTGTCTTTTGCTAGAAAACGGCCCAACCATACAGCCAAGTCCACGGCTCATAATTTTTGTTCTATATTTTTAAATTTTTATTAGGACAACTGTATTTCAGTTTCAGCCTATATAAAGCATTTGGTTGAGAAACTCTATAAGGGCCCTAGTGAGTTTGGGCCCAACCTAACAATAATGACCCATCAATCACACACACAGTCCAATCTTTTTGTTTGCGCAGGCAGGTGGGCCGTATTACGCGGTGAAGAAGGGCCGTAAGGACAGCAAGGTCTCCTGGCGGGAAGGTCCGCGGCAGCCTCCCGCGGGCCAACTCGACGGTGGACGAGCCCTGCGCGTGTTCGCGGGCAGGGCCTGGGCGCGGCGGACCTGGTGAGCGCTGTCGGGCGGCGCACACCGTCGGGTTCGCGCACTGCGTCCACGTGCTGGGCCGCATCTACGACTTCCGGGGCACGCGGCGGCCGGACCCGCTTCATGGACGCCCGCCTCGTCAAGGCGCCTCGGATGTCGTGCCCGTCGTCGGGCGGCAGGCGCCCGCGTCGTGGTGCCCTTTCGACGTCAGCACGCCGTTCCAGTTCGACCACGCATACTACGCCAACCTGCAGGCGAGGCTGGGCGTGCTGGGCCCGACCAGGCGCTGTTCCCGGACGCGCGGACCAGGCCGCTTCGTGCTCGACCTCGCCGCCAACAAGACACGCTTCTTCCAGGCGTTCGTCGCCAGCATCGACCGGATGGGTTCATCCGGATCAAGGGGAGGGGGAAAGTCAGGGAAAGTCTGCGGCGCTGTTTTCAGCTTGATCGATCTGCATGCAGCACAGGCTGGTCAGAATCAAGAAAAAGGCCGGAAATGCTAGCTCACGTTCTTGGTCACTAGTACGTTCAGGGCTGCGTGATGATGAAGAGCTACTTACAACAGCTATCTTGTATGTGGCAGTTTAGTTTAGAGAAGAGTAGCTTGACCATAAATCCGGAGTTTTTTCGGCCGTGTGTGTTTTACAGCAGAGGGGGTACGTGCGTTTGTTTTACGGGCGTGCCTGTGGATTTGTAGGAACGCCCGCGCCATGCTAGTAGTGTCTATGTGCCATTATATTTGTTTCATTTCATTGGAACACTGCGTGATGCAAGAGCAGGCATGCAGTGATGCGTCTCTTACTGACAAAATCAATCAATGTTCCGATCCTTGTTGTCAATAATAACACGACCATTGTTTTCACACTTTGGGGACAAGCAATCCGAGGAAACACCCACATCCATCTTGTTTTCGTGGGTGCAAAGTTTTCCTTCCACCTACTCGCCAAATAATTTACAAATTATCATTTTTTGTATGAGTATTGCTTTCTCTCCGCATTGTTCTCGCTTTCAAAGAAGCAACTTTTGAATAAAATATATATTTGAAAATATTGTATGTTAAGTAATTAGTATAAATATTTTTTTAGTCACAGTTTTTCTAACAAATTTATTTGGAAATACAAATATTATTTTTACTTTTATAAGGGTATTTAGTTAAACTCGCTGCATGTAAACCCAAAACAACAATTAGTTTGGGACATAGGGAGTCCATAGAAATGAGCTCATCTAGAGATCTAATTATCATGCCCGCACTCTCAAATATATAATTGTCCCCAGTGTAGCCACTTTAGGAGTATTTTGTGCATTTTGAGTGATATCCTCAGTCGGGCTTGTTGACACCTTTTTCAGCTATCGAGCTATTCACCCATATTTCATAAAAGCGAAGAGTGTTAGACATTACAATCAATAGCTATATGATGGCAAGGAGACATCGCTTTGTTTCCGAATTAGATGCCATGAAGTAAGAGGGAATAAGGGTTTCTCCGTGGGAAATCAAAAATAGACCTAACTCGCTGAGGTGGCATAGACATGGGGTTGAATCAATTGTTGGAGAAGACGGCTGAGGAGAAAAGGAAGAACCGATTCAAGATTGTGAGTTGACTCGGGGCAAATAAAATGCCATTTTTGTGTGGTGATTCAATTAGACGAGGCCCGGCTCAAGACTCTAGAGATTTGATCGTCGTGGAAGAAACCGAGTTGTTCTGTCACTAATCCGCTTTGCTTTTGACTCGAAGAGTCGACTCCCACTTCATGCTCATGTGGTAGCTCTCCCCTTCTCCTTAAAAACCCGATTCAACAACTAGAGATGCCATAAGGAGCTAGAACAAGGAGAAGCATCTTCTTCTTTTGTCTTCACCTACTTTGGCTATGTGAGAGAAAGAAAAAGAGTAGAAAAATCAGATAAAACATTGTATGAACAATGAATCCGTAGATGCTAGAGTTGGTAGGAGCTCTACTCAAACGGAGTTATAGTAAAATTTCTTTGACAAGCTGGAGACATACTCCCTCCCCGCCCCTAATACGTCCCTCCCTCCGCCTCACAATGGCATCCCAGCCTTTGGTCTTTGTCCAAGAGAGAGTGTCGCTGGTAGAGAGATGGTGTCCTAGATGTACTTGGATGGCAAAAAGCAAGAGTTTACCGGTAAAGAAAAATTTCATTGATACTAAAGTGTCACATTCTCTTGTGTTATAAAAATAAAACAACTACTCCAAACTCTATTGATGGGACTTGGGAGACAAGAAACCTTACCATAAATTCCCACCATCTAGGATCGTCATCCCAAAATGGATATGCTTACGTAACGCAAAGCTCCGCTCTGGCTGCTAGGTGTACGTAGAGATGTTCCTCTACCTTGGTACATTGCCCAACTTAAAATGAATCCTTTTATAGAATAGAGGGAGTACTCAGTATGTAATAGTCTTTTATGTACACTTTTTGTGTTTCATGTCAATGTCATTTACTCTTTTCTATACTCGCCTTGTTTTAGATGACAAATATTTGCGAACCGAATGTCGCATCGCATTAATCGTAGAAGCACGCTTCGCTTGTTAGTGGTAAATATCATCCTACTACGGAGAATCTCAGCCACAAAAAGAATCGCTCGCGCAATATACATCTAAACTCGTAATTAGTTATACCCACATTTAATACTCCAAACATATGCTCTTTTGCGTATTTAGAGCGGCTTTGGTTGCTAAGCCACACCCCGCCACCACCGCGATGGCTGGCGTAACGCCTACGATCCATGGCGAGTTCGTCTGCCGTAGCGCATGCTGCTCACCACTCAGCATGTGCGCCGCAAGTGTGGTGGCGAACAAAACCATCGCCACAACTCGCGGGCGCAGCATCTGTGCGCAAAAACCGTGGCCGCCATAATCAAATCATGCGAACCAAACACCGCCGGGCAAGAGTGTGGCAGCCATGCGTGTGATGTGGCTATTTATGGCGAGCAACCAAACACCGCCCGCTTCTATGTGGCCGCTTACTCAGTTTGGCAAGGCAAAGTCCGAGGCGATCCAAACATCTCCTTTTAATGTGACGCTGATGGTAGAAAAGTGAGAAAAAGTTTAGAATTTCTAGCAATCCCAAAACAACTATATCTTTTCCTTCTCGTTGCTTATATATAGTACTTCTGTATTCTTACTCCTCTGTTATGGGACATCTGGTGAGCCTAAATTCGAGCATTGCAATTTCCACCATTTGGCAATCAACACCGGTCGTGTGTCCTGAGACGGGTCAGGCAAGTTGGCCCGACAGGGCACCAATGGTCACGGACACATCAATCAACCGTGAGACAGGAAGAGGACGCTCCGAACGAGTAATGAAAAAGCTGCAAGACTGGCAAGCAGGAAGAGCACACACGCCACGCCGCAGCGCGTAGGGTACTGTAGGCACTAGACAGGCAGCCTTAGGGAATGTCAAGTCCCGTCGCCAGATCCTACGTTTTGCCGCACGCCCGTCTTTTTCCCGGCCACGAGCAGACGCCCTCACGCCGACGAGACTAGAGAGGTGGCAAAATTCAAATTATCTGTCCACCTATCAAACATGTACTAGTGTGGTATTCATTTTATTTATCTAAATATTTTTAGTACATGCACGATACATTGATAGTGCTAGATGAAAAGTACGTATCTGCAATTTTTCTATTATTATCTTTCTCTATATGAATCCTGGCCCGTATATTTGAACAAAATGATTGGTAATCCCTTACCATCTGAATCCATAAAAACCCATTCGTCCCTCCCATCGACAGCCTTAGACTCACTAGATATGGATTTATGAAAAATATTTATCAATATCTTTGTATTTCCATATAGGTTTACTGTAGAAATGTATTTCATGGTTCATCTAATGGTACTTATTACACATCATCAACATTATTTATTTATAATATATATTTGACTAAATTTGTTTTTATGACTTTTTATAAAACCAAAATGTCGTTATTATTCGTACGGAGTATAGTACTAGGTAAACTTTATTCTCTCGACTATGACAAACTATATGTATTTTATAATATCACTAAGGGTCGGCCTGGATGTAGATATTGAGACTACGTGAATTGAATTGGCAATGGTACCAAATCAAGCATGCATTAGAAATGGAGTAAATACCAAATTTGTTGTTTGGGTGTAGATGAATTTGCAAGCTCGAATCGAATGACCCAACAACTATTGTTTCCTGCTTTGGATGTATAGCTCTATAGTAATTCACAATCTTCTTCCCCAATCTCTACCGCTAGGATGAAACGGATTGGATCCGGCAGTGATAATGGCTCTCCCATAACCTAATCCTCCTTTTCTAATTGGTTTCGGGCCGGATCTGGATATTATCGCTAATACAGATTTTTTAGGATGTCGGAAATGGTACGAGTTCAAACCGTGCCGGAGCGAAGTGGATTTTTAGAAGTCGGATAATATATGATTACATGTTGATTTTTATAATGAGAAACATTTTTAACCAAAGTCCTAAGCGGCAATACAACTCTCGAATAATCGCCATCAATCCACAACTTTGATTTAGGAGCTCACAAAAATTTATACAAGTTCTAAATTTGGTTTTTAACTACACGAGAGGAATGTGGCGGCGCCAAGGCGGGTGAGTGTGTGACAGGAGACAATCACGAGAAAAATACAAGTCTCACGCGAGGCTTTTGCCATCTCCATCGAAGTGAGAACATATTAGGCAAAAAGGACAATAGGACAACTACTCAATAGAAATTCACAGGGAGACCCATTTGTCATCTTCGTGCCTAATGCCTACCACCTAAATTCAGGCAAATATGCACTCATTAGAATATCATCTCTATATATAGCAAAAATATACATAAAATATTATTTGGGTCGCTTAAAGTATTCGAGATATTGTCAATACCATATCCTCAACACCGCATGCGTATATAGTCGATTCGATTATCCGCGATCCGCGACGGATATTAAAAACACTTCTCCACATCCCAAAATTTGGATTCGGAGCGATCGGTGCGAAAGCACTATCCATACGCTTTCATCCCTATCCACCCCTCGCAGCTGACGATGCGACCCCACTCATGAGCGTAGAGCCGGAGTGCAGAGGGTGGCCGGCCCCGGCCAAACCGCCTAGCCTCGCGCCGACGGAGGGTGAATGCGCATCGACCCCAGCCCCGGGCGTGGCGCTGGCGGTGGTGAGCTGCCCCGAGCCCGACTCCCGGCGACGAGCGAGAGGATCGGAGATGGCCCCGACACGGACTCGGGCTTTGGGCGCGTGCGAGCAGAGGCTGACCCCGACCCCTGGGATGCACTGACAGCCAAGGCGCAGGTGCCGCCCGACCATGGGGAAGAGGATATGCTCGCCGCTAGCCATGTGGAGAAGGGTTGTAACATGTATCATTGAAACTATTTAAAAATTAATGAGTAACAATGGTAATTTTTAATATGAGTAAAATGCATGAGATGTAGTTAAACTTGTCTTCACGGCGGAGCTGATGGGGGCCGGCAGGCCATGCCTCAACACCGCACAACAAAAATTAAAATTACTTAATTAAATCTATAATTGTTCCTTTCTAATAGCATTGAGCTTGGCTTAGAAAAATTTTCTCCTCAACAAGTCCTTTGTTCGTGATGGCAAGTTGTTTGTTTCTTTTTCCTATTTTTAGCTTTCCTTTTATAGCCGTCGTAGATAAATAGCTTACTAATATATTGATGAGAAGCATGTTGTTCTTGTTCTCGCTTTGTTCTTGAGCGTCAAGTGAGCAAGTTTGTCTGGGATAGACTTCCAAATTTCACCCATAATTTAATACTCTTTTATTTATATTAAGAGTGAGATTATTGTAAAAATTTTGTTTTATAATATACCTATTAATATCTTCTAGATAATATAATAATATAAAACACAACTAGGGTTATATAAATCATCGTCACTAAAAATACCGAAGTTGGTACTCAAGACTTGGGTAAAGTCACCCTAGACGCTTCCTCATTAACGCAAGTCACTTATCACCAGAAAAATACCTAGGATACATATAAGAAATTGCTAGCATCCGCTGATGTCAATAAATCCAGTCCCGGACAAATTATATAAGGGGCGAAACCTAACGAGTTGAGCGCTGCACCCTGCTCTTACATGTTGGTTTTGGCCGCCCCTCAAGCAAGTATATATTTTTCGCCCTACCACGCTGTCTTGTATGTCCCTCGTACTCAAATTGAAGACCTCTAGAATTTTTATTTTTTATCTCAAATTTATCATATAGTATGTCATCATCTAGGTTCAAAAACAAGCTCCAACAATTCATATGTTGAAATCTAATACATGATGTCCCTCTCTTCTAGCTCCATTCCACGCTCTACGTGGTCCAATATAGTGTGGCATCACATGATCACATCATAATCGCCAACTCCGTCATCCCCAACCCATAGCTTCATCATCTTCCACATGAAAGGCCACTGTGTCGTCTAGAGTGGTGGTGGCAAGGACGTAAAGCTAGTGCTCCCTTTAGAAGTACTAAGGAGGTAAGTGAAATATCCTTTTTAGGCCTATTTTGGTTTTGCAACATGCATGTGAAACATTAAGCGGCTTGTTTGGTTCTTGGCCAAACTTTGCCCCTGCCATGGTGTGTGGGTCACGTATGAGTCTGTAGGCGAGGCAGATGTGGCGCTGGGCGATGAGCGACAAAAAGATCGCCACAATTTGCGCATAGCCTCACCATAAAAAACGAGCGGATAAAGCGTAGCAAAAGCGACAAGAAAAAGTTGTGGCGCCAAAGGCCGATGAATACTAAACACCGCCTCGGGTGGTGTGGCGAGCCTACAGTTCGGGGCGTGCGGGCGAAGTTGTGGCTCTAAACCAAACACCCCTAAATATGGTAAACAAAAAGTTGATCGGGCTATCGAATCTTTTAAAGACCAATATACTGGTGGGACAATAATTAACAAATACGCACTCCCTTAGGACTTGATCCGCTGCACTGGCTGCCAGGAGCTGCACCACACTGCACAAATCCAAACTCGAAAAGACCCTGTAGACCAGCACTGGCTGCAGGTTGCAGCCACGCCAGTTGCATCTGCCGAACAAGTGGAGCCGATCAGGCTAATTACGAGCACGAGCACGCACGCGTCTCATTCTCCACGATCTGACCCCTGCCGGGCCAGACATCGTACCAGAGCCAGAGAGACCAGGAGAGCTCGCTTGACTGACTGACGAGATAGAGAGCCCGAGCCGGACGGACGTGAGACCGGGCGGGGCGGCCGATCAGTCAAAGGAGGTACAGAGGCCAAAGGCAAAAAGAAGGGCGTCCGTCCGGTTGGTCTGCCGACGCCGGACGGGAAGCGACAGTCCTCTGTCCTGTGCGCCTGTGCTACGACATTCGTAGGCGCAACAGATACAGAGATGTGTGTGTGGAGCTTCGCGCGCGTGCTGTGTCTGCCTTTCCGCCCAGCTGCCACGGCAGGCCCTGCCCTGGTTGCTCCCTGCGGCACGGGAGAGGCCTCGTCCACACGGAACTCATGTATCGTGTCCCCGCTCAACCACAGTGGCAACAGCATTCGGATCACAGCGCAGGGCTCGGTGAGGAAGAGAGACTGCGAGTGAGACCGACCGGCCGAGGGAAAAGCGGGATGGATGCCATGCCGGTGCCCGGTCCGCGGCTGTGCGCGGCTTCCGCGCGCCTCTGCGCAGTGCGCAAGCGACACGCCGGTACTGCGGTGTGCCTTCGTGAAGCCGAGTTTGCATTTACTGGGATTGCAGAAGCTAGGAGTAGCTTTTAAAATGTACAGGTCTCCAAACCGCTATACGGAGTACTGTACGTAGCTTTCTAGTACCTAGCTTCCCGAATCTAGCATTTGCATAACGGAAGGTAGTTGCTTATTACCCTCCGGTCCCTCCTGATAGCTAAAGGGCACCCATGTGAGCAGAGTGTACCTAGGCCAATGATTTGGAGTTTGCTACTATGGTGCACGCACACACAAAATATTAAGCATACATCACACCTATCGCAAGTGTTTTTCAAATTGCTGGTTTTCACCAAGTTGGTTTCCAAAAATGCAATAGAGAGCACCGCTATATAGGTTCGAACATGATGTGATAGATATTGAGCAATGGAGGAACATGATGATGGATATTGAGCAATGGAGCTTTTATTGCCATCACTATGACATTGCAGGAAATCAAAAAGAATCAAACAAAACTGAATTATTTTAATTTTTTACCTTCCAGGACTTTGCAAATCCCTTGAAGAAAATTCCGGGGTGCTAAAATAGTCAACTTGCTGCCCCTTTGAAGAAGCATCAACATATGTGTGCACTGGGCTGCGTGATTGACAAACACAAAAAGCAGACAATGAGTTATTATATTTTTTTTAGTTCTTCCCAGCAAATTTTGCACATATTTTTTTCCTTTTTGCTTTGCCTCAAAAAAACGGCATACATTTGTGTTTATCCAACTTGATCCGAACAAAGAACTTGCAAATAGTCTATTGCCAAGGCTTAATAATTGCATTTTCTTAAAAGGACAGTACTAAGAATTACTTGCTTTTGCAGATAGATAGAACAACGTGCATGAACATAGTACTGAGCTAGTATATATATACGGTTAAGCCATACTATTGCTACATCTTGCAAGACACGGAAATTGCAATACGATATTGTTCTTAAGTGCACTGCAGTGCAGGCATACATAATATGCGAAACCGAACTAAACGACGAAGACACTAGATAAATCGATCGGCACACATCTTGCCGCGATAACCCTAAAAACCACTTGCCATCCGCGCTTGCTTTTGCGCGGCACACCGGGACTCTCTGCTTCTTCACGCGCGTCACGTTCGTAGTTTGCGTGCAGTTTGCCATTATAGCAGCACGTAGTAGAAGGCACCGTGCTGGAGCGGCTCCACTCGTGCAGCCCGACGCGTCGACGTGGGACGGGCTCGACGTCGAGGCCACGCTCGCCGACGCTGCGGAGCATCACGGCCCCCTCGCCGAAGTGCGCCCTCACGTCGAGCCTCGCAGCCGCGACGTTGTGCGCCACGCTCTTGCCCGTGACGGTGTCCGTGATGCACAGCGCCGCGACGCCCTCCCTGCGCCGCCGCCGCCGCGGAAATGGCGGCAGCACCGCCGGTGCTGACAGTGACGACGGCCCCGGCCCCTGGCATTGCCAGTCCTGCGTCCATGTAGAGAGACAGTCAAAGATCGATACAGCGACAGGGTATTTAGTGCGTCCAAGTAAGTTATTGCGCGTGCGTGCGTGCGTTGGCCCGTGAATTAAGAAATCGAAGGGTTTGAGGAAACCCAAGAAAAATGACAGTCCAGTCAATGCATGAACAGAGCCTTGAATTGCCATGCCATGCCATGCACACACGCGCATGCCCGCCGCACGCTCGCTCTAGGTAAAGACGCCCCTCGGCAGTGTGAAAGGAACTTTTAAGTGCTTTGTTTCACTTGCTTGGACGTAGAGCGACAGAAATTTGACAACCGTCATATCAAAAAACTTTTGAAGAATGTAGTACTTTAGTACGTATGCAAATGGTCACTACACTCCCTCTAGTGGCTAAAGGTTCGTCGAAAAAACAACTTTGATTAAATAACTATTAAAAATTATATCTATGTAAAAATATAATTATGTAAAATTAGATAGATGTTTTGAATCTAGTTTTTAAAAATAAATTTATTTGAAAACAAGAAATATTGCATGTAAATCGTGGCGACCATAGAGGACCTTATTCTACCCGTTTAGAAACTATGCTACCCCTACCACACTACCACTGGAACTGCAAGGCCCTAACAACACACAGGGCAAAATATATGAGCTGTGACATACATATACAAGCCCTGGTCTTTTTATCCTCAAATTTTCAAATTAATGAAAACCGTCCAATTCTGGATCTTCTCACCAGTACTACAGATTACTGTCGTTCCTAATACATAGTACATGGACGCCAACAAGCTGCTACGTACACAGATATTGCGCATGATCAATTCATTATCAGTGAAGTGTGTTGCATAGTCCAAAAATGGAATCAAATATCATGTTTTTCTGTTCCTTCAAGGCCCTAATCTACTGTTTTATGTAAGCACACATGTCTTTAGTGGGAAAAAAAATTGAAAGTACGCATGCAAAATATGGATTCATTTACGTGCAGCATTGGATGCATATGCATCTACATGTGATATGATATGATGTTTGTCACCACGAAATAGTTCATAAAGTACACCTTTTGAAGCATTCCATCATGAGCAGCTTTTTTGTTTCCCTGATGGGGAGAACAACTCACAAATTTTGGTCTTTTCAAAAGCTAATACTGTACTTACAAACTGACAAATTTCCACAACTTTATCATGCACCGTAAAAGTCATGCAGGAAGGCTGTGATGACAAGATCGAACACACATGTAGTACTCCTATAAGAGGTTTTGCATGCATGGCTTAATCTTACCGATTGCCACATGTGCAACCCCTTTAGACATACAAAACACTGACACTTACACTTTGGGATCGGTAGGGTGTGATTGCATTGGAGCTTTTTTATCAAAAAAGAAGATGTGTTTGTGCGTATTTTTAAACGAGACTTGTGCAATACATAGTCAAAGCTAGCAGCCTAGCACTAGTAGTATTATGAACACTATATATATATAAATCAAACGAACCTGAAACAGAGACCCAAGATACAGTACACTAGGAGTAGTATACTCTACTACAAGAAATGACCTCCTAATCATGTGACGACACACTGGCAGTCCTAATCCATACAAAAGCAATCCAAGCATATGATGATACAACACGTAACTGTACTGAGAAAACCATGCATGTACAAACTTAAAAATGTTGCTCCAAGATTAATCAACTTTTCACGTACCTTGCAGCAGATCATAGTTGGCGACGACACCAGTACTTGCAGGCAAACCTGTGAGCCCTGAAGCCTGCAGCCACGCTCGCCACGGTAACAGCGGCGGCGCCCGCCGGCGATGCAGCAAAGAGGCGCCGCCTCCATAGCCGTGCCAGCTCCGAAAGCCGTACTGCAGCAACCCCAGCTTCGTGGCGTCCTCGTGCGCCACCTCCCTTGCCAGGTTGTTGCTCACCACGGTGGTGTTGCTCTTGCCGAGCTGATGGTGGTGGCGGCGCCCAGCCAGAACTGCCCCAGCCCCGCCGAGCCCCAGGCGCATGTCCTGTGACCAGTGACGGGCGGCTCTGTCAATGTCGTTGCATTCCCCAAGAACGCTCCGGCAGGTGGCAACGCCGCCGGTGGCTGCTGTTGCACTTGCGCGGGCACGTGCATGTACTCGGCCCCGGCCCCGGAGAATGGCAGCGACCTCGGCCGCCGAGAAGCAGCAGCCCTGCGGCAACGGCTGGAGGACGGCGGGCTCGTCGGCGGCTACGACGAGGTCCAGGTCCAGCACCTTGTGCGCTGGCGCCGAGACCGGCGCCACGGGGTGGCCTTTGGTAGTACATCTGATGAGGACACGCCGCGGCGAGCGGCCCTAGCAAGTCCATACCGCCGCCGCCGTCGTGGACATCGCCTGCGCCGCCGCCGCTGCCGGCTTGCTGGAACCGGAGGAGCGGTCGGAGGATGACGACGACGAGGAAGCCTGCACCTGCACGGCGGCTGAGGCGAGCAGCTGGAATTGGCTCTGGATCAAGCGCCGCTGCGGTGGCGGCGTGACGGGCACCGCGGCGCGGTTCATCGGCGAGCGCGCGAGGCCCAGCCCCAGCCGTCCGGTGCCCGCGGTGGTGTTGTTGTTGCGCAGCTTGTTCTTGGAGCGGGCCTTGCGGTTCTGGAACCAGTAGAAGACGTTGGCGTCGCCGACCTGGCCGTACTCCTGCAGGCGCATGCGGATGCGCGGGATCTCGTCGCGCGGCGGCCATCATGCCGGAGTTGAAGATGGCCTCCAGAATCCGGATCTGCTCCGGCTTGGGGTTCCACCGCGGCTTCGGCTCAGGGGTCCGCTCCTCGCCGCCTGCACATGCACAAAATCGAGAAAAAACATAGCAATCAGCCAGCTTCACCACCTCTCAATCTTGATCTCCCAACTCGCAACAGATAAACCCTACCTCTACTTTAGTGGCATGCACGAGTAGCTAGCCGTAACATGTGCAGGTGCATCGGTGCAGGCATGCATGCATTAAGCATCTCGGCACGGTGGCGTACCTGGGTAGCCTGGGAGCCTGTGCTGAGGCAGCGGCCGGTGGTGGTGGTGGGTGGAGCCGCCAGCGGAGTAGGAGGGACGGCGAGCTGCTGATGTCAGGCTGCGTCTGCCACGGCTCGCCGGCGTGCTTGGACCTGAACATGCTTGGCCAGTGTCTGTTGTTGAAGGAGGATGAGGCCATGCTGAGCCGATCTTCTCTTCTCCTCTTTCTTATTTGCCCCCTTTCGCAGCACACCAGATCTTCTCCCTTGTGAGCTCACGACGAGACTCACAAAACAGCAGCACCAGCTAGGATTCTATACTACTACCCACTACTTCATCACCCACAACTGCCAGTGAAGCCTCTGTGGATCGGAGAAGACCAGTGAGCTCCCTACCCTGCTTGTCGCACCCTCTTCGCTACGCTACGGGCTATGATGGCCTATGGGTGATCCGTCTTTCACCAGGCTCGTCCGGTAGCCTCTTATAATGGCCGCACCTACCCTCGGTCTCGCTCAGCCCCGAACGTTGCCACGCAATGAATGGTCTCCCAGTTCTACTGGCCGGCTCCAGTCAATCCAGCCCCCCGCGTGGGAGATGCGTGCTCGCGGAGACCGCGTCGCGTGGCGTTGCATAGGGAGGAACTGATGGACGCCTCGCCCCCGCGCTGTGCCGCTCATGCCGGATAAGGTGCAACGAGCGAAGGGTACGCGCGCGCGAGAGCGAGCTGGCTGCTACAGTGGTGAGTGTGCATGCTGCTGGCTGGCTGCTGGCTGCCACTGCCAAGCAAAAGGTGGTGGACACGGAAAACCGAAGCGACCCGCTGCCGTGTTCTGCCATTTCTGACGGTGCCTTTCGGAATGAGGGGAGCGTGATGGCGACCGGGGGCGTCACCTCGGCCTTTCTTCCGATCCCCATTTGCCGGAAGGAATATCCTGCAGCCGCGTCACATGGCGATGGGGCGGCATTTGACCGCGCATGGCAAATGCTCGGGTGGTGCGTGGAGCCGAGCGCGAGGAACAGGATTATTTTCGGGAGGGGATACCGGGCAAAAGTGCGTACGTAACCGGCTAAAACCGCAGCGCGTGAGTTACGCGCGCCGGGTAGAATTTGAGTGGGTGTTGGATTGAACGCTAGCTTTTCCAGCCTTCACATGTCAGTATTTTTATTTTTTGACAACAACATGTGTAGATTTGAATATGTTGTAAAAGTATTCTCTCCGCATTCTAAAATATCTGTAAACAAGTCGATTTAATTTGTAGAAAAAAAACATACAACATTTATATCTCCAAATAAATTTATAAAAAATAACTAGATTCAAAGATCTTTCCAACGATACTAATTATATGCCATTAACACTAATAAGTTTTAAGTATTTAATCAAATTTGTTTCTCGGGAACGAATGATGTATTTAGAAAAGAGAGAGAGAGAGAGAGTACTTTGTTTTGTGTTAGCTTTGTCCTAGGATAAACATTTATCTTCTTTAAATATGATTTAAATCACATAGGTTCATAAGATTTATATTTTTAGATTCACCGTGAAATACTATTATTATCTATAAATTCACATCCATGGTAGAAGTTTTTTTTAGACAGAGGGGAAAGAAGGTCAGCGAGATATCAATTGAAGGATAGTGGGCCAATTGATATCCGGCGTCCTTCAATTGATATCCTTTCTTTCTTCACTATGTTCATGGACTAAATATTGTTGCTAAAACATGTAGCATGTTGACTCTAAGAGCACCTTAATTTAGTAGTGACTTATAAACGGGTCTAAAACATATCATTTTATATTTTAAAAGAAGAAAAAAAAAATCATACACAACAACAAAGGAAAATTTCAATTCAATTCATAATATATATTGAATTAAAGGTAAATTTATATGAACATACTAGAACATTGGGATACAAATATACTAGAACATACCATAAGTTTGACAAAAAATATGATCATACTAGAACATTAGGATATGTATGCCATGTGAAAGGTCCTAAATGGCTAGAGGGGGGGTTGAATAGTATATTTAAAAATTCTTCAAGACACTAGAGCAACCGGTTAGTATTTAAAAACGGCGAGAAAGCGTAACAAAAGCGCTGCTACAAGTTTATCTAAGCAAGCCCCCTATGCAACAACCACTAAATATATTCTATGATCACTAGTCAATCAATCTAGCTAGCTATGTTGATCCTAGGTGACAACACTAAACAAACTAGAGCAAAAAATTAATAGCTAGATCAACTACCACTACTCAAGCTAAACGAGTAATCAAGAGTAAATGCTAGAGGAGGTGTGATCGATATACCGGCATGGCGTGTAGGAGTGAAGCAATCACCGTGATCAATATAAAATTCTAACGAGCACAAACAAGATTGACACGATAATTTTTACCCGAGATTCACGTGTTTGCCGACACGCCACTTCTCCTCGTTGTGGCGATGCACCCACTAGATGTTTCACAAGCAATGGCCTTGCCAAATCCCACTGTTGGGAGCTCAATGAAACAATCACTAGAGGGGATCCACAAGCCACGAAAGCAATCCACTAGTGATGCCTTTTGCGAAATCTCCCCGGGTAAGGCTTCATCCCCACAAGTCCACCCAAGTGGGCCTCGAACAAGCTCCAATCGAGCTAACACCTCCAACCTCCAAGCCGCTTAGGGACAAGCAAAATTCCCAAGAGAAACGAAATCCCGTAGTAGCTCCTCCAAGGACGAAGTGCCTCTAGATGCAATCAACAATGCAATGCACTTCAATCTCTCAATCTCACCCAAGAATCGAAGTTAGGATGAAGAGATGAGTGGAGGGAGTATCTCAAGCTCACAAGGGTGTTAGAGTGTTCAAATGTGCAAGAGAGAGCTCTAATGGCCCGGCCATCCAAGCATATATAGAGCCCACTCAAAAATAGAGCCGTTGGTCCACAAATGGGTTTACAGCGTGCTGACGGACGCTCGGTCGGTGACGGGCCCATGCGCCAACATCCGTTAAGCTTCAGTCTAACCGACAAAATGCAGCCCCAACTTCTTGACACTTGAGCAGCTATGCGTCCCGTTCGTCTTCGATCGTTGACCTTTCTATAATCCCGAGTGGACTTTGGCCATCTTGTTACGTAAGCCTTTGCTTCAACTTGCTTAAGCCCTCTTGCTTGCCAACACATCGTGATGATATCATGTATGTTAGCATTTCACTAACGATGGCAATAACGGTTAGTGCTCTCAAGTCTAAATGCAACATGCAAATCAATATGGACCTAGAGGCACTTTGTTGATTGATTAGCCATGGCATTTCCCTCTTGATAAACGGACATCTATCCTAAATGTGATCACACTCTATAATGTCTTGATCAACGAAAGAAAAACCCTATCAAGTTATACCTTTGCCTTGATCTCGGGAGTTGATGGAAAAATGTCATGATCATCATGCTCCACATCATCCATCTTATTAAAAAGAGCAAAGGATTAGCATAACAATGCAACCAAAACCAAACATAATTTCACCATGTATGCAAGTATACTTAAGTATGGTCATATATTTTATATACTAAGGTATAGTATTATAATAACATATTAAAAAAATATTTTTTGGGAATAAAACATGTAGTATGATCTAGAGCATCTTAAAATGAGTTATAAACATCTAAAACGATAAACAAGTATGCATATTTGGTTTATTGAAGTGGAATGAGTAGGAAAATGTCCCCTTTGTCTTATTAAAAAATATAAAATGCATGTGAACAATGCAACCATAATTTAAAATGAAATAATATTGATTTTCCAATCCTTTAATTTAGTCGCTATGGTGCATTTTGTGTTAACTTTAATGATTAAGTCACAAAATGATTATATTTTAATACCTTTAATGATTATATTTTTTAATACAAAAAAATCATATTTGCTACGCCATTTAAGGTGGAATGGTAAGCAAATATAAGATGTAATGGTAAGTAAATATGATTTCTCAAATGCAAATTTAATGATTAAGTCCACTTTAAACAAAAAATCATATTTGCTATTTAATCAGAATGCTACTCCTTGACAAATTCAAATAAAAAGGTTTGGACTGAAAACTTTTAGATCTCAATGTCTCATGGAGTACTACAACTTTGGTTTAGATCATTTCTCCATCCGAGATCATTTTAACAAATTCAAGTAATTGTATCTTTCCCAACGGAGAGAGACATTGCCATCAACATACATGAATCTTCACAGTTGAAGTTCAAGGACAACGAGTGTATATATGTCATGAATCTTCATGGGTTTTTTGTAGTACGGGTCCTCGTCGGTGTCCGTTTTTTTAAAGAGAGGTGATCAGTTCACAAATCTTGGATGTGGATACCATTTCTCATTCGAAAAGCCACTCACCACGCACAAACGCGTACCGAACGGTAATGCTTGGGGTAGTACGCCCCAACGACGCACTAAAAATTAGGACGGCCTCCCCACGTCACAAGATCGTGTTCCCCCACGCCGTCTGGCCGACGACGGGCGGTTCGGATCCATCCGCCGGATCGAGGGCGGTGGCGGCGGATCTGCTTGTAGGTTGGCCTCCTCCCTCCCCCCCCCCCTTCTCCTCCAACTTCGACGAGCTAGGGTTCCAAAGAAACTTTTTCCGTTTCTTCTCCAAGTCCCGGTTAGCTTTCCTGTGGGGTATAGATGTCGGGGGGGGAGGCAGGTGAGGAGGCAGGTAGGACAAGGCGAGGGAATGGTGGACGGGTGGCTTAGGTGCGGTTGGCGAGGAACGGTCGGGGCGTCGGGGCGGGGCGCCATGGCCGGACTTGTGGGAGTCAATGCTATGGCCGCATGGGCAAGGGGCGGGGGAGGGGGAAGGGGGAGAAGGTGGTCGCCGGGCGATGGTAGGATGTCGCCGAGCTTGGGCCGCGCCGAGTGGGCGGTGGACGGCGGGCGTGCGGAGCAGAGAGGAAAGCGGAGGCTGAGGTGGGCCGGGCCGTGTGGACGCGGGCGTCCCATGACTTTCCCTTACCCGAACAGATTTGCTATTTCGTCATTTCTCATCTTTCCTTGGCGATTACTGAGTACTACTCGTTGCTCGTCTAATTATCCGCCGGTCAAAACCAGGCAAGAGTTGTGGACGATCGACTGTGGTTCGTTTGTTGTGACGTGGCATTGAATGCATTGAATTTGTACAAATTCTTAACTGAGTGAGAGGTTGTTGCATGCAGTAAATAGCAGGAGGATACAAAAAGCGAGTACTGTACGCGTGCGCTGCATGCATACATGCACCTGACGATAGGAGATCGGGGGGATCTGGCCGGCCGGGGCAACCGGCAGCGATGGGAGAATTCTGGTCCAAGGCAGTAATGGCATTGCCACCTCGCTGTAACGAGGGCCGGGGCGGATGGTTTGACTTCGAGAGAGGGCCGGGCCGGCGTGCAAATATCAATACTCTCTCAGTTTGAAAAAAAAAGGTACTCATATAATTTGAGCCGATCAACTTGATTACACCAAATTTATAGTAATTAGTGCTAATAGTTACGCTCTCAAATAAAATTTATTATAAAAATATATTTCATCGCTAATCTATTGATACTTATTTTGTATTACACGGTAAGTGATCTTTACGTGACAAATCTTTAGACATTGTTGAACATCTTTGGCCTTTGGGTATGCTTTTGGTCTAGTACACACTAATATGCACTTGTACTGCATAAACTATTCTAAGAAACAAATTTGATTTTTAAAAATAGAATAATACAATTTGGCTCGTGTCATACCTATGGCACATGTGCTTTACCTTCTCTCACAAAGAGGTCGTTTGGTTGAGTACTACAGATCGCCACGCTAGTTGCGTTGTGGCCGCCACACTTCCGTGGCGGTGAAATCGTCTGCTGCCTTGCCACAACCGACAAAGAAGAGACAGCACAAAAAGACAACCGGATACAAGACCACGACCAAAGAAGCGCGAGATAAAAAACCCACAAAAGGACAAGGGTCGACAAAGAATTATTACACCACCACAGAGCATGGCAAAAATAAGAATCAAACAGCGAGCCACGGGTACTGTGGCGGCCACGCCCGCGAGGCGAGTTTAAGGCCAAACCAAACAGCCTCAAAATCTTCTCAATCCCTCGTGAAATGTAATCAGTACGCCTCTATCTCAAAATAATTACACACATCGGTTCTGATAAGTCCAACTATTTTAATTTTGACCAAGTATATAAATATAATACCAATATTTATATCTTTAAATAAATTTATTATAAAAATATGTATTTAGTCAAAGTTAGAACAGTTTAACTTCTCGAGATGAGAGATATGTCTTACTTATTTTAAGGAGAGAATTAGGTATATGGCCCTCAAAAAAAAGTTATCTTAGGTATGTGGCCCTTTTCTTTTGAATTTGGGAATATAACCTTGAATCCAAATTTCTTTAGGTATATATGGCGTTCCGTCCATTTTGAGGGGTAACGGTGTTAACTATGAGGGTAAAAAGACCATTTTACCCCTGAGTAAAAAATAAATAAAAAACATAGTTTTGTTCATTGTTGTATATTTTGAGTATATAATCACATTCAAATAGAATTATTTATTCAACAAATTGTATCACCCAAATTTACTGTAAGAGACTGTCCATAATTATTTATTGGAGCAAAGGATAATAGTAGCAAATTTACCGCTCAGTTGTATGTACGGAATTATTTATTACTCTCTCCGTTCCAAATTGTAGTTCACTTCGGCTTTCTAGATACATTGATTTTTCTATGCACCTAATTATACAATATGTTTAGATACATAGTAAAAGGAATGGATCTAGAAAAGTCAAAGTGAACTACAATTTGGAACGTAGGAGTATTAGTAATAGTCTGACCGCTTGGCAGGATTGAAATGATTCTATATAGGATTTGATTTTCATTTTTGACTACAACGTGGTTCACGAGATTAATTGTTTCCAATACAAACTACATATTTTGTTGCCTAAATATACTTGCATGGCAGGCTTTGATTAGGAATTAAAAATTGAGGCCAACTTGCATGCGCTTTGATTTCGTGCAATCAATTTGGTACTAGCCATGCATGCAGTCCACACCGGATCAAACTTCCTCGCCGGACCTGTCTCCCACCGCCCGTGTGGAGAATAGTATTCTCAGCCCAGGCTGCAAATTAGCCTCCTCCCCATCATTGGGTCCTTGTTCAATGTGATTATATACTCGAAATATACAACAAATGAACAAAACTATGTTTTTTTATTTTTTACTTTAGAATGGTCTTTTTACCCTCATAGTTAATACCGTTACTCTTTCAAAATTTGATTTAACTATTCTATATATGGATTTGCCATATATTACAAAACACGGAAAGACTGCCAAAATTCTTTCTGATGCAAATGGAAATTTCTCTGCCGTCTCATCGCCGATTCGTTAATGGCTCGGGAGCTCGTGCAATTTTGCAAAAAAAAGACCACATACCTAAGACATTTTTTTTGACTCTACACAAAGAAAGCTGCATTGTGCCTATACCTACCTAATATCTCTCTATTTTAAGATGGAAAGAAGGTACTTCCACACCGATCAAACTTCTCGCCGGACTTTTCCCCGTCCCTTGTTGAGGAATAGTATTCTCCTACGGAAATTACTATCCTTGTTTAATGTGATTATATACTGGAAAACATACAACAAATGAACAAAACTATGTTTTTTTTTTTTTTTAAAGAGAATGGTCTTTTTTTGGTCATAGAAACATTATTCTAAAATAGACGTAACCATATACTCAAAAGAATTCAGGCCATATTCCTAAATTCAAAAAAATGTAATTAAGACAACTTTTTTTACCTACATTTAGTAATCCACGCTATTTTAAGATTTGAAGGTACTTGTCTTCTGAGTTGATATTTCCCTTGTTGGGAATGTTCCTACGGAGTACTATCTCTCCTGGCTCTCTGTTGTCAGGACTGCTTGGAAGATGGACCGGTGCGGCCGGCCTAACCTAACCAGCAGGAAGATGTAGACCTGACTGTGGCGCCCTCCTGGTCAGGTCTGTGCTCCTTCTCGTCGTGTGTGTCTCCCTCGTGGGGGTCGACCCTGACACCTGCCTATGGAAGCACGAACACGAACGAGGCCCGCACCGCACGAATGGCCAAGAGACAGGGAACGGCGCTGCAGAAAGTGCGGAAGGCAATCCACCCGTCGCTCGTGGGCTCCTGGTCCTGGCACTGCCACTGGCAGATGCAGCGGCCACCGGCCAGCTCCGCAGCAGTCCACGCTCCAGAGACCGCGCAGACCGCAGTGAATGCCATGCCCCATGCCAGGGGGCGGACGCCTGCTCTGCTCGTCCTCGCCCTCGTCCTCGCCGGCTCACCGCCGTGTTCGGGACCACGCAACAAACGGTGCGCAGCAGCGCAACGGTGCCCGCGGCTCCCTCTTCTCATCCATCCACCGCATGCACACGGTCGGCATGGCTATTCCTAAGCTATCCAATAATCTAGGCTAGCTGCATTTCCCCCCCTTCTTTTTTTGCTGTCCCTGTACGATCCATGATGCATGCATATACTAGTGCCTAGTAGCTGCAGAGATTTGCTTGGGCTAATTTAAAAATGGTTCATCTTGTGCAATCCAAGATGGATGATCCAGGCTCGTGCGTGTGTTTGTTTGTGTCCGCTGATGGATCCGCGGCACGGAAAACTTGGTTTGGCGGTAGCGCGCCATGCTTCTGAGTTCTTCTGAACCGATGGAGCGAGGTCGTCTGGTTTCTTCGGCCTCCTACTCAATTGGCGGGCTGATGACGGGAGAGTTAGGGAGATCGATTAAACAAATTGCCAGGGGGCCTCGGTTGTTGACTTGCAAGCCTCCCCATGGCCGATCGCGTGCTGTGCATGCAGCAGCCGAGTGACGAGATAGGACACGGCATCTGCAGACTGCAGCAGCATGCATGGGTCGTCGTCTCCTTTTCTCCGATCTGTGGTTTTCTGTATGCAGATCTTCCACGAGACCATGAACCCTTGTGTTTGTTCGAGTTATAGAACAGTGGTAAAAAAAAGTCGGACACAAATGCTTGGAGTATTAGATTTCTGTATTCCTTTTCCCCACTTTTATTAGGGGATCAACCGATCAAGGCATCATCAAGCGTACACTCAGTTTTTTTTTTCTTTTATTTTAGACGAAGCGTACACTCAGTTTGTTTCCAAATCCAAAAAAAAAAAGTACACCAAGTAAGTTTTTAATATGGGCCGGCTCGACCCAGCCTCGGCAGCCCAATGTTCCCCAAATGGCCATATGCCGACGGGGCGCGTGGATGAAGGCAGCGCAGCGATCGTCAGGAACTACTACTAGTGTCTAGTGAAGTCAGTTTATTTGACCCTATCAACTTTGGTGGCCATTCCATTGATTTCTTATCGACAAAATAAGCTTTTAATCTTAACTTTTAAATCATTTTTTTTACCTTTGTTTTGATGATGGGTTTGCTCACGTGGTTTCACCTCAAAGCTGTTAAACCAGGCTAGAAAGTTCGAGACGGTTAATTGGACTAGTCCTTTTTTTAAGAAAAAACTTCAAAAATCAAAATAGCTTTTCAAAAAGTATTCAAATATTTTTGCATGAAAAAGTAATGCAATTATGGGTGTGTTTAGTTACATCTAAAATGCCAAATTTTTCATGGTGTTGATAGGGGTGCGAAGCTTTTGAGCTTGTTTAACTCTTGAGACCAAAATCCAAAATAGAGAATAGTCACCTTTTGCCACAAATTTTACATGTGTTTAGTTCCATTATGCAAAATGATGGATCAAAACCTAAAAATTTTAGGATGAAAGGGAGACTAACACCCCCACAAAGGGGCCCGACTTGACTTGGTAGACGAGAGCGAAGATGGTGGCCTGGTCTGGTCTCCCCGGGCCAAGGATGGATCTAAAAGATTTGATATCTGAGATGAAAAGATTTGTTACGAACATTCTTTGTTGTTTTTCCTTTTGTTCTATTATTACATGATACATTTCTTGTTAGTTGCTTTCCAATATAAAATTTTGTTGTATAATCTCTCGTATATAAGTATAATATTACCATGAACCGAACTGATTCAACCGAAACCGAATTTGGTTAATCTTTTGATAACAAATTCGGTTAACACTTTACTAAAACCGAAATCCTTAATAACCGATTGATTTCATCAAATCAACTGATCATGCGCAGGCCTACTAAGGGCCCGTTTGTTTCCGCTTTAGGAGCGGCTTCATGAGCAGCTCAACAGCTCCACCATCCAAACGAGCAACTTGTTGTTCAGCTTCATCATCCGCTCCCCTAGAAACCCGCTTAGACAAGTGTCCCGCTCGCCTCCGCTGAATGGAGCTAGGGAATCACAGCTCCCTACAGCTCTCTCCGTGGCTCAGTCATCAGTGCTTTTGAAGTATGCATGCATGCATTGACATCCGTGGCTCGCTGGCTTGTTGGCAGTAACTTTGCTCCACGTACGTGTTGACAATTGCTCACTCCTAGCCATTGGTAAGCTGTTAATTAAGCTGTTTTGCCAAATAAGATTCTCAAAACAGCTCGTCCTCATTTACAAAGCTGTTGGTGATGAAGCACTTTTCTTTAAAAACAACTTCTCTAGTGAAGCTGAGCTGTGCCAAACAGACCCTAATTCTCCTTCCAGCCCAAGCACGCCAAGAGCTCGACACGCTGGCAGGTACAGGCGTACGTACAGCAAAGCCGAAGGATGATGCTTTCCCTCGTTGGGAATTTGTCATAACACTAACAGCGGTGTACATGACCGTGTGATTGCGTCCAAGCTTTGGCAATGGAGGGTGACCCACCCGTCGGTAGCTAAGCTACGGCGTGAAGACCAATCAGGCAACGGTCGTGTGTGTGCACATGTGTACGCAGCAGCCGAGTCAGCGAGAGGGAGGGAGCCAGGACCCAGACCGAGTCAGCGAGACAACGCCGCCCTCGTCGTTTGCCAGTGCGTCCACCTCAGCTTTCACCGCGCGTGCCATCCCAATCTCCCAAGTCCACGGCCAGTCGGCCACGGCCCACGGTTGCCGGGTTCCGGCTGGCTCCAGGCTCAAGCCTCCAACCTCCTCCCGCGCCTCCCGATATATTCACAAACAAAAAACAGAGCAGCGCAAGCGCAACACAAGAACAAAACAACCTGTAGCAAAACGCGGCGACCTCGTCCCCTTTTCCCCGTAGCAGAGGCAGAGCACCGCAGCCCACCACCACCAGAAACAAAGACGAAACGCGCCGCGCCGCGCCGCACCGCACCGCACCGCGTTCCCTGCCCTGTCCAGCGCCGCGTCCGCGTGGAAGTGGAATGGAAGGGTTATAATTGAGGCGTGGGACGGCAGACAGAGGAAGGCCGGCCGCCGCCTTCCGCTCTGCTATTTAGCCAGGGAAGGAAGAAGCGGGGCGATCGAATCGCGCCAAACAACCAATCGATCGATCGTCCGGCCGGTAGTTCGATCAACGAGCGCGAGCGCGTTCCTTTTCCTTCCACGTCTCCGTTCCGTTGCTTTAGGGCCGGGAAGGAGGAAGGAAGGAGAGAGAGATGGCGTCGGGGTACCGCGCGGAGGAGGAGTACGACTACCTGTTCAAGGTGGTGCTGATCGGGGACAGCGGCGTGGGCAAGTCCAACCTGCTGTCGCGGTTCGCCAGGGACGAGTTCAGCCTCGAGACCAGGTCCACCATCGGCGTCGAGTTCGCCACCAAGACCGTCCAGGTCGACGACAAGCTCGTCAAGGCGCAGATCTGGGACACCGCCGGACAGGAGAGGTACGCCCTTCCTTCCTTGTTTGCTGTTCGTTATGTAGATTGCAGATGCAGTTCTAGGTAGGATTTGTGCACCATTTTCCAGTTCAGGCTTCCTGGTTAGTAGTAAGTAATTTAAATAGATTATTAGTAAATGGTTGCTATTATGGAAACTTAAGCGTAACTGACGGAATGAACATGCTTCTGATTCGCATTTCAAAGATGAAAACCAAACCACTGGCCTGTTGATGATAGCTTGATGCTTTTTTATGGCTGAAAACGGAATTGATTTCCATATTACTCCAGCTGGGAAATGAATCCAGCAATTAAGCTTGATCCATGAGCATCGCGATCGCGCTTTTCAGTTTCTTGCTTGCGTAGCGCACTTTCAACTCGAGCCAACTTTACGTGCATTGCATTCGCTAGCGTGCCATTCAATTTCCTCGACCCTTTCAGCTGATTGCGTGTGCCCCTACCTGCAGGTACCGCGCCATCACGAGCGCATACTACCGCGGCGCGGTGGGCGCGCTGGTGGTGTACGACGTGACGCGCCGCATCACCTTCGACAACGCGGAGCGCTGGCTGCGGGAGCTGCGGGACCACACGGACGCCAACATCGTGGTCATGCTGGTGGGGAACAAGGCGGACCTGCGCCACCTGCGCGCCGTGACGACCGAGGACGCCGCGGCCTTCGCGGAGCGGCACGGCACCTTCTCCATGGAGACGTCGGCGCTGGACGCCACCAACGTGGACCGCGCCTTCGCCGAGGTGCTCCGACAGATCTACCACGTCGTCAGCCGGAACGCGCTCGACATCGGGGAAGACCCCGCCGCGCCGCCCAGGGGAAAGACCATCGACGTCGGCGCCGCCAAGGACGAGGTCTCACCCGTGAACGCGGGCGGCTGCTGCTCGGCTTAGCCTTTTCGTTTCGTTTTTTTTGGGCTGGTTTTGCCCTGGTCAAACATACGCTTTGCTGATTATCAAGCAAGACAAAAACGTGATGACAATCTTTCTTGACACTGTCAAGCGGTTGGGGTGGTTGGCGCTCGACATTGACAACGTGGTTTGGAGAGGGCGCCATGATGTTTTGCAAACTTGCAATCGCTGTCCTCGATTGAATTTCTCGGGCTATTTGATTGATTGATACACTAGTAGCAGATAGCAATGTACATTTACAAAGTGGCGAGCTTTGGATGAAATGCTGACCTTTGTGCTGTCATACACTTAAATAGGGAAAGCGATTTCCACTGATTTGATGAAACATTAGCATGTCTTGGCAGCTTCGAAAAAAGAGTGCACAATATACCCGCAAATGGAATTAAATAACCAACAGTCGACTGCACGAAAGCTGCAGAAAACATTATCAGTGGCCGCCGGACTGATAGTGATAAAGGGCCATTTTGGTGCCGTCAACTGCTAAAAAGATGTACAGGAGTATCCATGTTATATTAGTTTCATCAGAGTTAATAATAGATACAAGGCTGCCTAGAGATGCCATTACGGAAGCTTTTTTGTCTCCCTAGTTCGCCTCATCATACACATTGGGGGCGAACTGAGCGGATTTAAAATATTCTACATTTGAAGAAAAATAATAAATGTTATGGCTGTACAGTTTCAGGAAGCTGCGTACTCCCTCCCGGTCACAACAAAGTCAACAACAAATACAGGTAGCACCATTGTCTACCACTTGTTATATACAAAATTGAGCTGAACGTTTGTCGAAGCAAATAACAGACAGGCTTATTCATTCCTGCTCATTGTCCTTGTCTTCTGTTGGCAGACAATGCTGTTGTCTTGCAGATGGGGCACAAGTTCTTCACCATTAGCCACTGCTTCACGCACTCTGCGTGGTACCTGTGACCACAGTCAAGGGTGCCAACGCAGTCTCTAACCTGGTACTCCTCCTGCGAGATCCACCGAGCAAAACTTCCTTAGAACTATGAACTGGCCAATGACAAAGTGCTTCTCATTTAATTCATCCCTGATGACGAACTTCACACTATATTATCTACGTATTACTACTCTGGAAGCAGCTTAAAGCATGTAGTACAAACCATCTCTCTTGAAGATGGGTTGTATATATATAATTGATTATGTAATAGTACTAAATAAGCAATAAACTACTAATTTATTTCTCATCAAACTTAAACAAAATAATACTGCTTTGAAATTATTTGAAAGACTCCCAACTTGTGTGATCTAGGTTTCATTTAGTGTTGTGTTACATCTTTCATATTTTCATCTGCAGCGTCAACAGATGCATACTAACTATCAGTATAACTAAGATCCACAACTGTGAAGTTCAGACCACGTGGAAGAGAAGTGATGCAATCAGCAAGGCCTATCAGTATAACTAAGATCCACAACTGTGAAGTTCAGACCACGTGGAAGAGAAGTGATGCAATCAGCAAGGCTGAGTGCAAGGCTATACAAGCGCAGCAGCTGTAATGTTCATATCAAATCTGGAGCAGATAGCTGGATGATGATTCATTGTTTGGAATAGATGAAATTAGTTGTCAATAAACAAAGTACACAGTGAAGGAGTAGGACCTGGCATATTATGCAAGCATCATTCTCTAGAGAAGATTTAGATGGCTGATCAGACATGCTCGATGTTCCTGGAACATATAGGCTAGTCCTCAATTTATCTACAATGTGACTTTTTGTCAGGCCAGTATTGACATCTCCAATCTGCTCTTCTAATGCTAAAAGCTCCTGTAGTGCACCAAAAAAAAAAAAAAAAAAAAAGCATGTCATACAATAGCTAACATGTGATGTGAATTTACAGAGCAGCGGCATCCAAATACCTCGTATGTCATGCTGTCTATATCTAGACGCATATCTCTATGCTCATCTACAGTATTTGTCACTTCATACAATCTCGAAAAATCCATTATTGTGGCATGCTGCTGGGACAAACCAAATGGCCATATGAGCTTACATGTGCTGTTAACAAATATCCTTAATAACAAAAATAAAAGCAGCTGTGAAAAATTCTGCCAAGAGTACATCCATTCACTCTGTACTCTACAATGTCTACATTCATGTAGCCAAAACGTTGTTTCAGTTACTTATTATTCCCTTTGTTCCAAATTATAGTTTCTAGTTTAGTACCAGGTCAAAATTCTCTAACTAACTTTTGACCAAGTTTTATAAAAAAAAAACATATTAACATCTACAAATTCAAATCGCAGCACTATCAAGTCACATTTCATGAAGAATTTAACAAATCTAATTCAATGTTGTATATGCTGGTGCGTTTTTTAATAAACTTGGTCAAAATTATAGATGTTTCACTTAGGACAAAGCTAGAGTGAACTACAATTTAGGTCGGAGGGAGTATTTAGTATTAATTAATGACAGAAAAAAGTTATATGCTATCATAAATCAGAAAGGGTATGTCATATAATATGCACAGTTACTATGCAACAGGACAAAACCTTAAAGGCTGTGTCAGCTTCTACTGCAGCAGCTGGTGCTGTTGCTGCTACAGTGGCTGGCAGTAGAGAAATTGCAGCAGCTGCTGCAGCAAGCTGATCCAAATATTCCCAAAATGTTTTTTGTTCCCAATTACAAAGGCACGTAGCCAGAAAGCTAACTGCCAGAACAGATTGAAGTGTAATGTTACCTCAGGTGGTAGAATCCTTATGTTGCGGTGGTTAACCGGATTTGCCAGGAACGGATGCTGTGGAGGTCCAAAAGTACGTTCAGAACTGGAGAAGAGAACTGGAATTCGTGGACCTAAGTGGAGACGGTTTGCAGGGTAATTAACACCACCATGCAAGACACCGTTACTGTGGGATTGTTGGTAAGGAACTTGCATTTGAGTAGGATCAAGCAGATTATGAGCTTGCATGCCATGCATCGCATGCTGGTGGAAATAAGGTACTGGTCCCCGAGAAACAGTTGAAGGGACATTCTGATATTCATGAAAGCCTCCATTTGCGATTTCTGTGGCTCCTGAATGGACAAATCTGCCTGTTAAAAGCAAAACGTTTGAAATCATATCACCCCTGTAAAGAACTCAGAAGACCCCCTACTCAAGTTTCCTTTTTTTTTTTAAAAAAAAAAAAGCTAATCAACTGAGTTGACTTATCAGGTACATTTGGCAACGATTTTATATGTATCAATATTGATTGTTCAAATAGATAGCAGAAAATAGATTTTAAAGATGTCTGATGCAAAAAAAACTGGCATTTGTCCATAAACTTCTTACCTTGAATATTAGTAGTTGCATTGACATATTCCCACTGGGGAACTCCATCAGCAATACCATTTGTAGCATGGGACATCCATGAATGGCCAACATGAGTGGATGGAAATGTATAGTTCCCACGCTGTGCTGATTCTGGATGAACAGCCATTGAGTTGAATCCATTAGTTCCAGTTAAGGAAGATCCTTCTAAGGGTGGCCAACTGCTGTGTCCATGATATTCTGATGGGTTGAACGGTGGAACATTAGAAGAAACTGTTGATTCAAAAGAAGGGTCCCAAGGCCTAAGCATAGGATTCTGAGGTGCATGGGAAGATGAGCTTGAGCTTGCAAATCCATTAACAAAATGATAGCTTCCAGCAACTGCAGCATTTTTCCTTTTAATATGTTCTCTAGCACTTTCACCAACACTGTCATTTCTGCTACTCTCATCCATAGTTCCTGGGACTTGGTTTAGAGGCAATGTTTGATTCCCCGATCCAAAGCTCTGAGCATGAGAAACATGTCTGTTCATTGATGTTGATGACATGCAGGGATTGTACATATTTGATGCGAAGACAAAACCAGAATCAACACCTAAATTCGGGGGTGGGTTATGAACAGGTTGATGGTGATGATTTATGCTCACATCATAGTAACTTCGCACACCAGAGAGACCAATGTTCGTTGCATTTCCTACAACTCTGACAGCATGCTGTGCACCTTGCTCAGATATTTCATTACCATTGCCTCCTAGAGCTTGCCCTCTCTCTGATGTAAGATCAATGACTTGGGGAGTGCAAACCATATTTCTAAATGCCATAACGCCAATTATTATTTCCCTTAGCTTCAAGAAATAGCCAAGGCAGGCTAAGTCAAAAACTATGCCTTATCATCACCTCTACCTGATACCACACAAAAAAATTAGGTAAGGTTGAATAAAATTAATAGGCTCAAATGTGACATGCAAAGAGACAAGATTGTGGAGTTTAGGAATTTGCTTGGTAAAGGACATGAAAATTCTAATACTCATATCGCAAAAAAAGTAGTAATGTTATAAATAAGCTAAAGATGATTGATAGAAAAGTAGACAGAATTTTTTTCCACCATAGGCAATCAGGAAATTTCATTACGAGAACACAATAAAATTACAAGTTCCACTTGTTTTAAAAAGTCGAAAACAGATGTCAATAGAGAAGTATGGAAGTTGCCAGACAGAACATTGACATGTAAAGATGACCATCTCTAGGTGACACGCCATGGATCAGTGTCCCTCAGATACTGCAGTTACCACATAAAAACATGCAGCTTTCCTAAGCCTGGCAAAACATTAACTGGTTCTCAATGTTGAGATTTTATTTTATATATCATAAGAAAGCAAGACAAAATTAACTCTCTTCTAAAGCAACCCAATCACAAGGAACAATGCTAACTAAATATTACTCAAGTAACCTAACACTATATAGTGCCTATGCATACACATTCAACCAATGATAGTTAGAGTTGAAGATTGCCTGTCAGGACTTAAGCAGCAATGCATCACTCATAGAACCGTGTAATCCAATCAGTCTCGAACCAAAATGATTTCTTGCCCCCAAAATATATCACTAAGACATATCCATCATTTTTACATACCAATCAGAAAAGAGTGGGACTAAAGACCGGGGATACTGTAGCAGTCACTTGCTGCTCACCCCAAGCACATGATTCAAAGATAGAAGTCACAAGTAGTGTGCTACGGAGACTCGGTGAGTGGATCAGTGAAAAAGGTCTGACATCAATGAAGAGAACTGATAACAACTGCTATTATATACCTGGACATGAGGAAGGTGTAGCATCAAAGGACTGCTGCTAGAAGGTAGGATATGCATAGGCAATGAGAAGTAACACAAGTAAATGCAACCAACAAGGAGAATAGCTATTTTAGAAACCTCTGATCATCAGCAGCTAACTACTGATCTGATCCAGTTAGAACCAAAAGTTGACAATTGACCAGACTGATTTGGGGTTATCTTAGGCTCAGAGCAAGTTATATCAAAATATGGCAACTGTTCCTGCTAAAACTAATTCCATCAGAAAACAAAGATCCAAAATGGTAACACGGCGACAGGGCATCCTAGTTTTCTCAGCCATCAATGCTTTGCGGACATACAGGAATATTGGTAACTGACAGAATCATGTTGTATGTGATGATGTACATTCATCTGCTCCACTTTTACCAAGCCACTAAATAACTTCCAAAACAATTTTTTTTTCAACCATATGCAATGTACCTGGATCCGATCCTCTTGAGGATTTAACTGGATCCATAACTAGTGATGCTTCCAACTTCTTGCAATGTTAGTATGCTGCAGTAGTCACAAGAAATCAAGCTGTTTCTCATCATGAAAGCTTGGTTCTTCAGGATGGAGAGCCCAAAAAGGCAGCATTAATAACTCAAAAGGCATAAAGAGAAAAAGGAAACAGAACAAAAACTCTTAAAAAAATGAGCTTCAAAAGACCTAGGAAAACCCCGCTGGTTTTCAGTCCATTCCCAGCCAAGAAACCTTTACTTTCAAATAGTAGAACATGCAAGGTAAATTGAAGGAATGGATGCCTGAGAGGAAGGGGAGGATCCTAACATGGATAGGTCACAGCCTAAAGTGTATGCAAGCTGCATAATAAGCACAAGGAAACCAGAACTATAATACATACAGACAATTGTAGCAAGTAATCATTTCCATTTTGAAATAGAAATAGCAACAGTTCAATCCGGCACCAATCAGTTCACTGCACTTTTTTTAAACTAGTTCACTGCTAGTTACTATCAGGATTGTGCATTTTACATGTGCTTTTGACCACTATTGACTACTCTTTTCTGCATTGAACAAAGAAGACAATGAATCTTCTATCTTCTATATCTAAATAGGAGAGCCCCACTACCTCACCCAATGGTCACAAGGGTGACCAAAGCATCCCCACCCATCTGCATCAAAAGCTCAGTGGACATCTTTGTTCACAATCCTGGTGCACGAAAACTGCACAGCTGTTGCTGCCTGTCAGTCTCCTCGTGTCCTACTTTTCAGAAAGTTAACTTGTGTTGCTTCATTACATATGTTCCACATTGCAGGTATTTATCTCTGTGTAGAGAAGAGTGATACTCATTCTAATAGTTGCTGAAAATGCTATTGGGATTTATCATTGCACCAACTTCATTGTTTTTAGTGCTCGCATCATGGATGCTCACAGTTTCCAAGTCGCTAAGATCTCACAAGCTGTTACGGTTGTCCTGCCTGTAGATACAGGTACAACTATGTGTGACGTCAGTACGTCACTGTGGTATGTGCTAATTTCCTAACATGTACTTTCGGTTTTGTAACTAAACCGGAATGTAGTTTGACAACAATTTTTTTAAAAAAGGTGACCCAGTAAAATCATGTTATTTTGTCATTTTATTAAATTCCCCATCAATCCCTCCACAACTCACTATGATGTCATGGTGGATGGTACATATCAATTCCCTCCATGAATCCCCCTCCCCCTGTACAGCGCTGCAAATTCCCTCAGCAACACACGGAATGTAGTTTGACAACAATTTCTTTTTAAAGGTGACCCAGTAAAATCATGTTATTTTGTCATTTTATTAAATTTCCCATCAATCCTGCCACAACTCGCTATGATGTCATGGTGGATGGTACATATCAATTCTCCCCCTCCATGAATCCCCCTCCCCTGTACAGCGCTGCAAATTCCCTCAGCAACACACATCATCTAGTTATGAAACAGTGAAATCAGGTATTCAGGTGAGCTCCTATAAAACTTAGAAAGACATCTTGGTACCATTTTATGCAGTTATGATTTGAAAATTTGATTGAAATTTGTGCTCTGTTGCCACTAGCTGTTTCAAGCCAGTTTCAGAGGAACCAGGTTTATAACTGCTGCCATGTGCCCATGTCTACAAGCTAAAATCATAACTAGTGGAAGCAGATTTTAATGGTGTTCTTTCTGTGTGGATGGAATATGAAAGTGGCATGCTCAACAAGAAGAGATAATATTATCGTTCCAATGCCCAAATCAACTTGCAGTCAATAGCAACCCAGCCAACCGTGCATGTAATAACAATAGGGCACAAGAAATACAACAATGCTCATAATCAAGCAATGCAAGCGACTATATGCATGCAGTCATGCAAACCAATTACTTCCTAAAATGCACTTTGGAACATATTTATAATAGCCCAAAATCAAAACCTCAATTCAAGGTATGTTAATTTGATTTGATTTATCAAACCCTAAGAGGGCCAAGCTAGAAACAACAATATGTGGAGAGGCCAGGGGTAGGGGTACGAGGGCATGGAAAACAGTGTAGTTGTTGCCCCCCAAAAAATGTACTAGAAAATCTCCATGACCAACTAAACTGCATTGAAAGTAGCCATAGGGAACTCAATCCACAAGAAATATTGTATTCATTGGCATCAAAGTAACTCAGGGTATCACTATATCAGCATCATCCTAGAAGAATTAAGAATCGCCTCCCCAATCCAAGCTTTAGCCATGAAACAAAAAGTGCAAACTTCACTTGCCAAAAGGTATCTAATTTCCAAACTACCAACCAAACTGCCATGAGGTACCCACCGCACAACTTCACAACTGCAACATCCCAAACCACACCAAAATTTGCTGGAAAGTAGTTCCCATTTTGTTTATCATTGGTATCTTAACCAAAGAAAGTTCATCTCCAACAAACTCACAATAATCTCAGCATACCTGACTCTGAACTAACACGAGGCCCACATTTCTCATTGAGAAAATTTCACAAAACAACCACATTCTTATCTACCACTACTTTGGGATCCCTTCTAAACAAACCCACAACCTTTTTGCCTCCTGCGTTATCATGAGCTCGTCAGTGTCATATTTTTGCCACTACTTTGGTTTACTCGAGTTTGTACTATGTGATGCTGATGAGTGGACCAGGCAATCAGAATACTGTAAGAAGAAAATGCGGCAGGTTCGTGAGGAGGCAAAGTAGTAGTGGACTAGTGGTTCTACAAACTGGCGCCAGAAGTTTTTCTCGAAGACGCAGGAGAGCTGCGTATCATTGTATTATGGTGCCAGAAGTTCTGTGAAGATTTTAGGACATGAATGTGGTAGTTTGGTGGAATTTACTATTTCCTATTCTCTGCAATAATCACATGCATGTGCGCACTAGCACACCAATACACAATGAAATTGTATATTTACACACTAACCGCACACCCCAAGCATAGCAGATGCATCCCCTGGCGCCTCGATGACTGGCAACAGCAGCAAATAATGCTAGCTAGCCTGGCAAAGTTCTCCACGCCATCAGAACGTGCATGCACATAAAGCAGGACGGGTTAGGCGAATCCAACACCTCTCTGAAGTTTAGCCACTAACCAGGCGCACACAATCCCGAGATGAATTAATCACACGCCTAACTGCCGTATTCTTATAGTTATTATTACAGCCCCAGCTCCCTCATCCCATCACCGACGAAATTCGCACGCAGTGCCGTACGGGGCACTCAAATCGCACGCTCCCGCGAATCCAATTCCTTCCCCCGCGCTCCGCCCACTCGCGCATGCATGACCGGCGCCCAAGTAGACAGATAGGCAATCGAGCTAGCCCGAGCGAATCGCAGCGGAGAAATACCGGGAGAAAATGCAGGGAATTCGCAGATCGTCACCACCTCGGGGAGCACGCGATCCGATCGGCAAGGCAGGGGAGGGAGCGAGCCGGCCGTCCGTCCGGCCGTCGGCGGAAATCTTCGGTGGGTGCTGCCTCGCTCGGGAATCGCGCGCCGGAGAGAGGGTAGAGGGAGATGAGCGATCGCCCGCCGCGGTGGAGCGAGCGGAGGGCGATCGGCGGGTGGACGGGGAAGGGGATCGGGGGAGGAACTTGGCAACGGGAGGGAGGGGAGCGTATTTATAAGCTCGAGAAGCTTTTTTTAGCGAGCCGGAGAAGAGTGGTGGTAGAGGAAGAAAGGGAAGAGAGGACGAGGAGCAAGAGGCTCTGGTTCGTATCGGTTTTTACTAAAAACTTTTTAGGCACAAGCGGGAGGGATATTGGCTTTTCCGAGCCTTTTTTATCCGTCCGCTGTCTTTTCTTTATTTTTATTAATTATCATTACGAATGGGAGAGAGGGGAGACGAGAGCGACGGAGCGTGTGACGCCTTGCCCCATCTCTCTGTCTCTGCGTGTGATCTTATGTGCCAAGGGACTCCATAGCACCACCTTTCATCATAGTACCACCTTTCATGTGCCTTGTTGGCTGTTGCAAATGCTTAGTTTTTTCCATGATTCCTCACTGCCATCAGGTAAACATACTGTTGCTAACTAATGTTGTGGTCTCTGCTCCGAGTCTTAGGATGCAAATGGGTGCATTTAGTAGCCAGAAATGTTTCAGCTAGGTAGAACTGATGTCAAAGACACAAAGAGATACTCCCTTCGTTCCTCTGTGAGTGTCGCCCGGGAAGCGTGTTTGTGAGAAGTACATTCCAACGACACTTTCAAAGGGACGGAGGGAGTAAATGTTTCAGAGATAATCATTTGGAGCCAGTTTTCATTTTTTTTTTTGAAAAAAGTCTATATCACACCCTCAATTACGGAGGATGGATTACATAACCCTCAACCTATCAAACGGTCTATTTCACCCCCTGAATTTTCTAAAACCGATCAAACAACCTCCTAAAGCAGTTTTAAAAAAAAATCATAGTAAATCACAAAAAAAAAAAAAATCATAAAATAGAAAATCCAATTGTGTTGGACTCCAAATGAGTAGATCTACACAATAAACATATAATATGATATACTTAAGTATATTTTTTTTACAGCTATAAAGAAAACACATAGATCTAAAGCTACACCAAACACATCACCTGCACCGAAGCTTTAGATCTAATAGGCATCTGCCTTTCCGTTGCAAGTGCCCTACGCTTGACCCTTGTGACAAATAGGCATCCTTCAACTCCTGGACATGACGATCTTGGGCCTTCTTTAGGGCCTCCGATGCGGCAGCCTCACGACTTTCTACGACCACTGTATCGGCATGTGCTTCGGCAAGCTGCGCCTCGAGTATCCTACAGAAGAGCTCAGACTCCTAGGCTCGACGGAGACACTTGCTCACCTCTAGGGCCTGGCGATCATACTGCTCATCCAAAGCGAGCAAGTATGCAGTCAGGTGTGCCACAGTGGGGTCCTTTTCTTGCGCCTCCCGACCTTGCAAAGCCTCCATGCGCACCTCCCATACGAGGCGATTCTTGTCCCGAGGTGGGAAGAACTGCATGGGGGGTACGAGCAATGGGCTCTTCGTAGATTTGGCACAAATGTCACGAGGCCTTGCGGGCAACAACTTGGTAGGTGTCAATGAAGTGAAACCCGAATGCAGTCATACTCCACGCTTCTGTGGCCTTAGGGAACTCCTCACTCTTTGTAATGTAGATGTTGACCTCGCATCGTTTGGTGTCATGATCTACATACTCATGACCCCGATACACAGGGTGCTCTTTCACTCCAAGCTTTTGCAGGGTGGTGTACAGAACCTTGGGAAAACCCTCAGTGTTCAGGCAGGAGCTACTAACCCAGTCTTCTGCCATCCTTGGTGGATAATGGTTGGAAGGGTGAAATGAGTGAGAAATTTGCTCAAAAGCGAGGGCTCCATGAGTGGGAAGTGATAAGGGCCAGGCTTGCCCTTTTAGGGTGTGTTTAGTTCCCCATCTTTTCTCCAAAATTCCCATCGCATCGAAGCATTAAATGCACCAAAAGACGCATATCCAGAGTATGAAATGTAGGTAAATAAAATAATTAATTGCACAATTTAGATGTACATTGCGAGACGATTCTTTTGAGCCTAGTTACCCCATGGTAGGATAATATTTACCACAAACAAACGAAAAGTGCTACGGTGCTTTTCGGTTCAAGCTCTGATGCCAATTTTCGGGATCTAAACACACCTAAAGGCAAAATGCCCGGGTCATGTCGAGTCCACTACAAAATCGGATGTGGGGGCAGCGACAAGAACACATTAGGATTCACCCTTAAGGGCAAAAGGCTAGCGGTCATGTCAGAGTCCACTACAAAATCGGATGTGGGGGCCAGCGACAAGAACACATTAGGATTCCTTGTGTGCTTCTACTAGAGCGGTATCTGAGGCCATAAAGGAGATAGTACGGGTTGTTGTAGCAAAGGGTGGCGACGAAACGCCGAAAGTGTGTGCAAAAGGCGTGAGGTTTGCAAAAGAGTCGCCGACGCCGTGCATGCCGATGATGGCGTGCACCTAACCGAAAGGAGGTATGGATAGCTGTTGTAGGTCCCTCTTATAAGGTACCATCATTGTTGGGCCACATCATGCAACAGGTAAGAGTACATAGCATACTGTATGCAAAAGTCACGGACCCCAGGCAGGTCGCCATTGCCGATGCACCTAGGCTACTTTCCCGAACGTTAGTGTCGTCTCTTCAGCATCATGCTGCTATCCCCTCTTACATTGCCACCTAGTGCACACCGCACCACCACACACCACCATCTGCCCCTGATGACGCTAGTATTTTCACCTCATCTGCTCCATGCCGTTGTCCCCTCAGTGCCCACGTCACCACACCGTGCCCTTGATGCCCGTCCACTTCAATAGCTCATTCGCCTCTACGTGCAATGTATCACATCTGCTCTAGACAAGTTGAGAGCAAGCCTTGAAGTGGTTCATTTGCTTATAGAGTTCCTTGAAGGCATGATAGGTTAGATCATTGATGATAACATTCATCCTTGCTATAAAATACCATGTTGCTTGCTCAGAAACACTTTCTTGTGCCTCATACTTGGTCCTGAAAGGGGCGCTAGTGAAAGTCTGAACCTCCAGCATGCCATTTGTGACACCCCGACCTAGGGCTTAATAGGGTTGATAGAATACTCATAACAATAACCTATCATTCTAGATTACTGCACGCAAACCAAGATTCATGGTATATCATAATTTTTCTTTAAAAAAGGTTACTGGACATTCTCAGAAAGACAGGTGCAACGGCTACTGTATACAGAAGCAAGTGCAAAGGAAGCTTCTGGACAAAACTACGCCTAAGAAAACTTGTGGATGAGAGACTTGAGAGGTCTAGCATAGGTCATTTTTTTTTCGCCGTGGGCTGCACACCTGCTAGGACACTATCCAACAACTTTAGCCCATAGAACCCTTTTATTTCGAGATTTTTTTGAACTATAGAAGCGAAGTTAAAATGAGACAGAGGGAGCAACTTTTTTTTTTTCCAGAAGACCATTTCCTAAGTACTCCAAAGTTAAGCGTGCTTGGCTTGGAGCGATGGGTGACCGATTGAGAAGTCCTTCCGGGTGCGCATGAGTGAGGACAAAGTGTGCGAAAAAGACCGATGTTGGTCTCGTGAGGGCGCCTCTTGATCCTTAGAGAGTTGTTAGATGTAAGCGGGACTAGCCTCAAGGAGACGAGACATTACAAATGGTATCAGAGCCGACCCTTATGGTTTCACGGGCGCGTGTGTCATTTGCGTAAGCATGGTGCGCATGGCTGGTGTGGACCCGGTGTGGTCACACAGCATGGCACATGCGTTGACTAGACACACGAACGTGTGAAAGGTCCTAATGGCTATAGGGGGGGTTTGAATAGCCTATTAAAAATTCTTGCAACAACACTAAGCAAACAGATTAGACAATAAGATGGCGAAGCTAAATAAGCGATGCTACGAATTAACTAAGCAAGCCACAATTCAATTCTATTGTCTCTAAACCACACAAGAGCTATGTCACTAGTTTACTCCTAGGTGATCAAGCAATTCTAACTAATTCAACCACTAGGAGCTAAACTACACTAGCCAACTAAACAACCTAGCAAATCTACACAAATATACTAGTGAAGGTAATGCAAAGAGGCTAGAATACAATACCACCGTGGAGTGTAGAGGTTGTTTGCCAATCACCGTGTACAAGAAATCTCCAACGAGCTAGCACAAGTGACACGATGATTTTTCACCGAGGTTCACGTGCTAGTCCCCGTTGTGGCGATACACTCACTTGATGGTTGCTAAGCTTAATGGCACAGTGCCAAATCCCCGGTGGGAGCTCAAGCACACCAATCACAAGAGAGGATCAAACAAGCCACGAGCAATCCACTAGTGCTCCTTTCGCGAATCTCCCGCGGGGTAAGAAACGACCCCTCACAAACCACCGGTGTGGCCTCGAACAAGCTCCAATCGAGCTCAACACCGCCTCTTGCTCCAAGCCGCTAGGGAACTAAGCAAATTCCTAAGAGAAACGAAATCCCGCGGCTTCTCCAAGGATGAAGTGCCTCTAGAATGCAATCAACAATGCAATGCACTTCTATCACTCTCAATCTCACCAAAGATTCGAAGTTTGGATGAAGAGATGAGTGGAGAGGAGTCTCACAAGCTCACAAGAGAGTTAGAGTGTTCAAATATGCAAGAGAGGGCTCAAGAACCCGGCCAACCAAGTATATATAGAGCCTACTCAAAAAGGAGCCGTTGGGGGGTTTCTCGCGTCTTGTCGGACGGACCCGACCGGCGCACCAGTAGTCCGGTCGGCGTCGATCCGCGGCCCGACCCGTCGGCGTCCGGTCGAAACGAGCAGCCCCCTCGCCCCAAATGACGATGATCTTCATGCTTCCGGTGCGTGAGTCCGGTTAGCACCGGATGCTTCCAGTGTGTGCGTCCGGTCGACCGTCGCGCACAAACCAAAAAACATGCTCTCTGCCGGACGCATGTACCGGAGCGTCCGGTCAGTGAGTCCGGTCGGAATCCAGTGAGTTTGGTCGGCCTGTTCTGCGTGTTCTTCATTTTGTTGTCGCCCTTTGCTTCAACCTTGCTTCGCCTCATGCCATGAGTTGCCAACACGTCGAAGATGATCGTGTTATCACTTATGTTAGCATGTCGATCGATTAGGCAAGAACGAAGTTAGTGCTCTCATGTCCTAAATGCAATATGCAAGTCAATTGGACCTAGAAGCACTTCACCAAAGGATTGTTGCGGCAGCCCCTCTTGATAGTCGACTATCTAGCCTATAATGTGATCACACGCTCTATCGTGTCTTGATCACCGAAAGAAAAAACCTATCAAGTATACCTTTGCCTTGATCTTCGGGGTTTCCTCCGAACCGACAAACCGAGCTTGACGATCCACCATGTCCATCATCATCATCCATGTTCATGATCATCATGCTCCACGTCGTCCAAGTAATCCTATCTCTCAAGTCACACTTAGAGCAAGGATTAGTACGACAAGTGTGTCATCAATTTCCAAAACCAAACATGAGATTTCAACGTGGCCAAGAGGGGAGGTTCCTGACCTGGGGTTGACCGACGACGATGTCGGGCTCGTAAGGGGGTGAGGATGTGACACCCTGGCTCAGGGATTAATAGGGTTGATAAAATACTCATACCAATAAGTTGTAACTTTTTTTTCTAGAAGCCCATCTCCTAAGTACTCTAAAGTTAAGCGTGCTTGGCTTGGAGCGATGGGAGACCGACCGGGAAGTCCTTCCCGAGTGCACATGAGTAAGGACAAAGTGTGTAGAAAAGGCTGATGTTGGTCTGTGAGAGCAGCCTTGATCCTTAGAGAGTTGTCTGACCTTGAGGAGGCGGGATGTTACACCATTCCTGCCCTGTCTGGAACGAATCTCAATGCTAAGCCAGATCATCGTTTTCCACCTTCACTGTTCCCTCGGTGCGAATAACTGCGCATATCTCAGGAAGGATATGTCTTAGCATGCTTTTGTGTGATATGGTAACCACAACCGGATCCTACACTAAAGTAACACAAATATGAAGTGTGAGAATATTTTTGTGTATATAGGTGGACCTAGGGAGTTAGATAGCACATGAACTCATATATGCACATGAGTGGTCTTAGCGCAACTAATCAAGGTGCACAAACAACATTGCCATGCCGCGAGTAGCGCTAAGGAATGGTGATAAATGATAACCCAATAGCATCATGTCTGATTCCAATGAAATTAATTAAATGCAATAATACATGGAGGGGGGGTGGTTAACACCGTGACATGGGGGCATGGGCACAAAAACCATTTGTTGGAAGTCGCGCGCAGGGGGACAAGCGCATACGAACTAGGGTCAGATGGATGTGGCGCTAGGGGGACATTGCCATCCAAACCATCAGCTTGAAGTGGCGTCGTTGGTTCCTCGATGATGCTCTTACCCTTGTCCATGTTGCTGCTGACACCCCCATCCTTTTCCATGTTTCTACTAGATGAGTGACAACTTATTCTCTAAGAAAAATAGCATACTCTGGTGCACACATAGGCAACATAGCATTTAGACCTAAAATAAAATCAAATATAGTTATGAATTCATGTTTACTTTTTTTTTTACTATCGGTGATGACAACTAGACTATAATTATAGTGTTCGGTGTACATAAGAATTTCAGCGGCACATGCTAAGATTCGAAAACACGACCAAATGATGTGAAGGTGTTAAAAATATCATAGATGTTTTGAATATGGATGGTCATGTGGAACACCGCCTGACACATGGACTGGTGAGTGCTCTTTTGCTACCTATACCAGGAACCTATCCCAAGAAATTTGGAAGGTTGAATTACCTATTATTGATATATGCTATGAACACACGAGGCAAATTGTCATGTCCATGTCGACACTGAAAGTGAGCGCATGCGTGCACACGAAGTTGTAATGTATGCCCACTTGCGGTCACCCGACCGCCCTTCTAGGAGTGCTGTCTTATATTACACAAGGTTTTAGTAGTCCATGCCAATGCGTACATTCTAGCATGTCCTAGAGTAGATTTGTAGGAGTTTGTGTTGGTGTCAGTATGTGCATGCGTGCATAGACAAGTGGGCTGGCCACATGCGGCCATCAACAAAACATCAATGCACTGTGCCTCTTGTGCATGAGATCTTCTGAAAGGCCAAAGAATTGGTTGACCAATTACACACGCAACCTTGAGTCCTTGGTCGGGGAGAGGAGCCCCATGACCCATCAATAGATTCTTATTTGTTGCTCTAACTCTTTCTAGATAGGACAACTACCCCTCTTCTAGTAGTGGTCCCTTATATTAGATAGATTTTTAGGAGCATGTGCCATTGTGTAGATTCTGGTCTATCCTAGAGTAGATTTTTAGGAATCTGTGCTGGCGTTGGTATGTGCATGCGTGCATAGAAAGTAGTTGGGCTACATATAGTCATCCACACGATGACAAAACATGAATACTATCACTACATTGGATCTTTCACCTTTTAGAGTGCGGCCAGCAATTGGTTGACTAATTAGGCATGCCACCTCGAGTCCTTGGTCGAGTAGAGGAGGCCCATGTCCCATCAAAGCATGCTTGTTTAATGAAGTGTATGAAAAGGTGGAGCTACCATTCATAGGCTAAATAGTTACATTCTATACCCAAAAGGAGGCCCATGTCCCATCAAAGTATGCTTGTTTAATGATGTGTGAAAAGGTGGAGCTACCATTCATAGGCTAAACAGTTACGTACACCCATTCTAGATAGGATAGTTACTACGGTAGCATAAGTTTTACCATGCACTCCTTTACATGTAGACCAACCAATGCATTCTTTTTACATGCAGACATCAACTATATTGGATAGTACTCCTTTGCATGTAGAAGAAAATTACTACCTTTACAAAACATTTCATATCTTGCATGAGCCATCTCAAAAGAAGAATAGCATAAAGTACAACATGTAAGCAACCATAAGGATGATTGGACAACTCATAAATCCCTATGTGGCAATGTCTCTTGTGTATGGGAGCATGCATGCCACTATGATAAAAATTTTACATGACATGGTCTTCTTCAGCTATGCTCTCTTGCATGCGGGAATCTACTATGAATGGTCTGAATTAACACATTTTATGCCTTGCATGAACCAACCACATTTATAAGACATCACAAGGTGTAGTATACCATTGTCATTCAAAGTGCAAAATGTGAGCTATTCATAGGAACACTCTATTAAATAGCCATCCTAGGGACCGCACTTTAGACAAATCGTGCAACCATAGATTGAGTCAAATGCTAGGCGCATGGCAGCGATGCTGACCATCCGGTCTTGGCATCACAAAAGCTATAACTACATATGCCTAGATCTCCAAGGTCTACACCGAGCTGTTGGGCGGCTTAGGGTGCCCTGGCGGCGGGGGACAGCGGTCGGGCAAGGTCTAGGGCGGGGGTCTCGTGGTCGTCGGTGAGCATGGAGATGGTGGGGCGTTGAGGTCACCGGCGGCGGGACCCGAGGCGGGGGGAGGAGGAGGGAGGGGGGAACGAGGGCCACCCCGAGCGGTGGGGGTCGCACTTGGAGGAAGAAGGTTGGGGGAGGAGAGGGTGGTCAACGCCGGGCGGTTGTCTAGCACACCACCGGAAGGTTAGGCGGTGGACATCCCAACGCGACGAGGGTGTTTTGCATGTGAGACATGAGAGGTAGGTACGTGTTAAAAGGTGCGGGCGTGACCGCACTAATGGGTATTTCATATGCGTGTAGAGCTGCAAAGATCATCGCTAGTCATAAGAAGTAAGAACGTTTGTGTGTAGACGCTGGTTAATCTAGGGGTGCACAAGTCTTTATTTTACGGCTGGTCAATTCTTTTTTTTTTTTTTTTTTTGCGATAAGGAAAAATTCCATTGATACTAAAGCAAGTTACATCCTCTCATTACAAAAGTAAACCAAACTACTCCACCTTCATTGATGGGAGACAAGAAACCTTGAAAAAAATATAAATTCCACCATTTAGATCACCATCCCAAACGGATATGCCAGGGACGCAAGCTCCGATTTGAACGAACAGGGCCATCTCACCATCCACTGCCGTCATCCTTATACCCATCACTTTTGCAAAAGAGGAATAAACTGCTAAAACTCCACATGCAAACACAATGAAATTGGCACCGCCGATTACGTCGTCGAACTCATCGTCGTTGCCTTCACCAGATTCGTCATAAGAGAACACAAGTCCAACCGACATCCAGATAGATATCGTTGGAAAACTAAATCTCACTAGCCCATCACCATGACTGCATAGAACCACAGCGAGACAAAGGAAGAGCCAGAGTACCTTATTCTCCATCAATGGTGTTGTCTTCGTCTTGCCATCACCGCTAAGGAACAACATGCTCCATTGCTCCATCGATGATCTTGACGACGCCTTACGCCGTGGCCAATCTCTTCGATTGGATCTCCGGAGAAACCTTGAACCTTGAAGACTCGATCTACTATGAAAAAACTTATTAAAAACGATGAATCCCCACCCCCTTCAACCCCGGCGTGATGTCGGAGGAGAAGGGAGGGGGACTAGCGGTGATGGAAAGCGGGAATCGGCGGCGGCGCCCCTAGGGTTTTGGGCGGCGGCGCAAGAGCATCCGTTCAAGCGAAAAATATAATCACGACTGGTCAATTCTTAACGACAAAATAGCCATGTTGGTCCTTGAAGTTTCATCCAAAGCTCAAATTCGTCTCTGAAGTATCAAAAGGGCAAGTTTAGTCCTATTCGAGTTCGATCTCATCCTTTGTCTGACGTCGTCTGCCACTAGCTCACTCCGTCAGAGTTGTATTGGGAGACCAAAAAAGGGTTGACTATGTGAATCTTTTTTCTATTGTAGTCTACTCCCTCCGTCTTAAAATAACTTGTCATTTTTGACTTTCAGATTTTATGTTTGACCTTTTGTCTTATTCAAAAATTTTATATGAATATTATTTATTTTGTTATGACTTAATCTACCATTAGATATACTTTAATAATAATTTAGCTACTTTATCATTTGTATAAAATTTTTAAATAAGACGAACGGTCAAACATAAAATCTAAAAGTCAAAAAAGACAAGTTATTTTTTTAGACGGAGGGAATAGCCAAAATAAAAGGCCAGTTTCTTTTTTCAAGATGTAAGTCATGTGTGTAGCATAAGTAAAAGGCATCTGGGATGTTTCTTTAAAAAATATTGTCACACCATTCTCACTAGTGGGACAATATTATTTTGTCACGTAACAAGGCACCCATGCATCGGTTTACATATTTTTTTCGCAACCTTTGTCGATCACCATGTATATTTTCCCATTGTCTGGCTGCATACAGCAGATACAACTGTTTCAAGCTTTGATTCATGGGTGCTAACGGAGTGAGCTAGTGTGGCAGATGATCTGAAACCAAAATTGCAAATTCAAGGACTAAACCGGCTCTTTTAATAGTTGAGGGATGAATTTGAGCTTTGGATGAAAGTTTAAGGATGAATATGGCTACTTCGCCCATTCTTAACTAGATCCATTTCTCAAAAATGTGTTCTCGATACAAATCAGCAGAGTTGGCCACTTGGCCACGATATAAGGTACAACAAATACTGAAACCTCAGCCTATCCTATCCTAGTTCTTTCCCGAATACAATGCCATATGCCATAGTACAGCAAATGGTGAAACCTCAACGTATCTTATGTTTTTTTCCGGATACGTTGCCACATATAACCAAATACAGTGTCAGGGTTCAGTGCAGAAGGGGAGAAAAATGATCTGGGAGACTCCATAAATAATGCTCGTTCGTGAGATTTGGTGCTGATTTCCTTGCAAGCCATATCCTCTGCAAGGCTCGACCACGTTTCTGAAACACGAACAGCTCCATGCTGATTTGGTGTTTTTGATCTCTACATGAGCTCGATCTTTTGATAGTGGTAGCTTGGACGAGGTACCACACTTCAGCCGATCACACGCGGTGTCTCATACGGACCTGGTGTTTTGATCTTGAACAACTTCGTGGATAATAGTTGCTGAACGAGGTACGGCCCTTCCGGTTCCTCCAGATAGACCTTGTCGTTCAAATAATTCTGTAGATTGTTGACAGCCTCAGCCTGCATCATGTTCCCTTGTTCTTTCAAAGCTGGTAAAAAGCACCGTGATATTACATCCAGGATCTTCATGAACTGTGATCCATATTTCTTGTGAAGTGCAAAACCAGCCATCTGAAAGAGCATAAAGAACCCCGATTAACCACATGGCACACAAACACGAGGTTTTGAAGCAGATTCCTACCTTGAGGAAAGCGTGAAGAGCACAGGCAGTGGCTGTAGTAGCTGGGAGAGAATTGAGGAACATGGCGAGCCATTTCCATCCCTCAGCTAAGCCATGAGGATGACGCACTCCTTTGATTTCCGTCTGTAAATGAAGTTAGGGAGTTACCTTTCTGTTCTACTGCAATAGGCCAGTCTACTGGACAGAGGCTTATATCTTACCAAAATTCATCAATTCAGTGAAGATATAAAACAAGCACGCAACAATACTGAGAGAAAAGAAGTGCACACCTGAATCATTGCCGCATACAATTTGATGTACGCAACGACGTACGTTAGATAACTTTCAGTGCTCTCGAGTTGTTCATTTTCTTCCTGGTAACCTATCAGTCTGTAATAATTTCTAGTTCGTACTTGTGCCTACAAAATCACAGATATCATCAGAAAAAATCCAAAGCTTAATAAATTGATATATAAAGCAGTGGGTGACAGTATGACACAGCTTGGTCCACAAATTTGCTGCATACAATTGTTAAAAATGAATTAAATAATTCTGAGCATTGCTTATAATCTATTGGGGTGTTTTCTCATCGCATCCCATCTAAGAGTCAGAAATAAACAAACTCCAAATATATTACAGAGTTCACACCATGCAGACTTACATTTAAAGCATGCAGATGTTTTGGAACCGTGTATATGCAAACTCTGTTGAACTCCGCTAAAAGATAATCCATTACGTCTGGCACCTGACCAATAGGACACATCAGAGGTGGTCATGAAAGGAAAGGAAATGTATCGTTGCTAATCTTAGCAATTCTTGTTAATATACAAGTATATCACAAGTCATAATAAATAAGAAATTCCTTCAGATTGGTGACCCAGTGTTAATGAAATTAGACTTCAAGCAGGATCACAAGTTTCATGAGTAGCAAGTCATAGGAAATATGGAAGGTCATGTCATCTTGGCACATGGCAATGGCAGCTGGATTTTATCACACAGTTGATTAATGTCACTGATATCAAGATCCATGAATATATTCAAACTTCCCATGAATCAGATGCAGAGCATGACCACACCCATGTTCACAGGTGTCTGGGTATAAGGATACATATGACACACTTTGCCCAGTTGATATGTTCCATCTTATTACAACACAATTGCATAAGCTATTCGTTATCTGACTGGAATATGTACTCTTGTGCTTTATGAAATATATCGGGGTTATGTAGTATATTCAGAACATTCAGGTCAAAAAATCTAAGTAGACTGTGATCGGCACTAAACTAACACCACAGTATCATTAATAAGAATTCAATAATGCATAATGACAAATGATACTTTGAGGATGACAAGAAGAAACCTGGTTTGTGACTAGTAGCATGACATATCCACACGCAAAGGCCAAATTTCCAAAGGTTTTGTCCTTCGTATTTCTACTCTTGACAATTGAAATAATCTGCAAAGCATACAAGGTTAGTTATGTGAGTCAATAAATATTAAGCAAAATTTCATCATGCAAGAAAGAAAACAAATGGTAGGTAAAGATGTTTAAGCCTTTAGGCCCTAATGGCAACTAAATGGGAAGGTACAAACTCAATAGTAGAATACCATTTGAAATAACTGAAGTTATGCTGCTAGCTACCACTCCCTTCAATCAAATATACAAGATATTTAGACTTGTGCAAAAACAAAAAAGAAGAGCCTGTATGAAATGACCATGTGAATCATTGATCCTTCAATGAGTAACTAGGTGGGACCCATGGGTAATGGAGATGCTCCTAAAAGAGAACATTTACTGCAACTTATATTTTGGAACAGAGCAGTACAGATGCTTGCACCCACATCATTCAAAATGTTCACTCTTGATAATAGGCTGTAAGCCCATGCATGAACACAAGTCACTAAGAAATTGAGTTACAAAAATAGATTCACACATTTGTCTGACATTCCACATCACAGAATACTGACTGCTACTAATTTAGTGAAATTATTATAATAAATATAAAGCATCTACCTTGTTTGCAAATAGACAACAAGAGATTGGACGGGGACAATCCTGTCCATCTAAAGCTTTAATAAGCTCACTGGTCCTTGCTCTGCACCGAAATTATATACAATTGGAAAATCAAATTACACCCAGATAAATTATCCATAACAATATTTCTGAACAACAGGCAGATCACTATTTATTCACATGATGTGTAACAACTAACAAATGGTGATAAAGAGGAGGATAAGTGAAAAATAAAGCAGAAAAAAAGCATGGACCCATGCACTGGTGGCACAAGGTCCAGGCATTAGCAAAAACAATCTAGATTTATTGTTTCAGAAAAGACTTGCTTCATTGCTAATTGGTCTGCAAGACAAATTTTTGCACATAACAAAAACCATGATGTTGAGCAAGTTTACTTTAATGACGTAATCCTCATGGCTCGATGCATTGGGTTTAGAAGGAACAAAATGTGGCACCCGCCAAGTTTCAAATTAGATTCAAAATTAAGAATTACAAACGTATATTGTAAAACTGTTTTTGCAAAAAAAGGTATTTTGTAAAACTGACTATCATACTACAAAAAAAACACTTATGTTATGAATTTAATATCACAGTAGCGTAGCTTTCAGATAGTTTATGTAATCACTCACCTGACACTGTCAGTAGTTGGCATAAGTTTACTAATGGACTTGGCAATTTGTCGATCATATTTGCTGAATTCCTGCATGGTATGATGTCAGCCAGAGTATAAGTTATCAATATACTCATCTCTACATCAAATGGTAACTCATGGAGCAGCCATTGTTCATCAGGGTTGTGAAATCAACAAAATTACAGCAAGTTGTTAGAAACTGCAATTAAATATTAAGCTTCAGAAGAAAATAAGACCTTGCTGAGAAGAATGTTTTCCCGGCACTTGATTCTGTACTAATGCCCACCTCAGCGACTCTGCTTCTAATGCATATTTATCAGCAAAAAACTTTTATACCTACCATGAAAGACCAAGTTCTTAAACATACAACAGACAAGTAGTGTAGCTGGGGGGAAATAACATGCATAGATGATGATAATACTTCATACAAATACAGAATTGTTGTATATTGTAAGTGTAAAGAGAATATATGTGCAAATAGAACCAGAATTTCCACTTCCTTCTCTTTCTGGGTATGTGCTCGCATAATGAGTTATGAGTGTTTGACATTTGTGCAGCAGAATTGTTAGCATGATTTCTAAGATTATGGGAAATTGTACCTTTGATAGAACAAGCTTGCATTTTGCATATTTACCTTGTGACTAGATCCTAGAACAATAAAAGATATGACTGAATGATTGATGCTAGTACATAACTATCTTAGGCCTTGTTTGGATGATGTCAGATTCACCTCAATCAACATGTGTTGGGGTGGAATTTAGTTCAAGTTCCACTTCAACCCACCCCAACACATGTGGATTGATGTGAATCGACTACATCCAAACAAGACCTTAATTGTAATTTGTAAATAACATAGGGTAAAATTGGTTAATGCAGGAGTTGAAGATATTCTTCATCACACTGTAAAAGATAAGTTAAATGAATTTTAAAAATAGGAAATTAAATGTCCAAGAAAATAACTGGAAGTTAGAAACTGATGAATGGACTATCAGATGATAATAGGCATTGCACAATTGCAACTCGAGTTTAACTAAGTGCCAACCCAACAGATACTAAACCTTATTCATGAAAAGCACAAAGTGGTATTGATTTCCTTTTCAAATGATTTCAGCATGAATGAGAATAGATATGGTACAAATGAATTCTATATATTAGATACTTCAAGAAAAATCTATCTATTAGGAAAATCAGTACAAGAACATTAGAACAGTACTATAAATATTAAGTTTGCGAATCAATTCTTCAAACAAGGAGTACCTGCAATGTTATTCTGGGAATTTGGACTAGATTGGGAAGCTGCTGCATCTCTCAATTTAGCAGCCTCCTTTTCCACTGCTTCTTTTCTGCTGCTTCCTTTTAGCAGCCTCAAATGCTGTTTTCCGTGCTTCAGCTGCTAATTTTGCAGCTTCCTTCTGCCTAGCCTGCATAGTTGATGACCTTTCTTATTAGCTACAAGGGCTTTTAAGGGATTACTTGACTGCCACCGAAGTAAAGCAAGACTGGTGGTAAGCAAATCTTCAAAATGAAAAGCAACAGGAATAGCTTAAGGGGGTGGGGGGTGGGGGTGGGGGACAATAGGTGCAATCAAAACTGATGGAACTCAAAACATTTACTCTGGTTAATATCAAATCCACTCCAGTGTTACAAAAGACCCTAAGCCCCCAAATCGTGTGTACATGTGATACGATGAATCTGAGCAATCAAACCTCTGCTTCTTGCCGGGCTCTTTCCTGCCTTAACTTTCCTTCCTTCATAGCTTGCTCTTTTCTTTTTAGATTCTTCAAGAGCTGCATCATCTCTTAGTCGACATTCAACAATCTGGGATTTTTGCTCATGATCCCTTTGGACCATAGATAAGTGTTTGTCGAGTACTTCTGCACTACAAGAAAGCAATAGGATAATATAATACTGAAGACAATAAAAAATTGTCAATAAATAAAGTACTAAAAAAAGTTGCAGGTATACACCATAATTCATGATTTCTTTTATAAGTTATAAACCATCTTATAGAGATAATATACATGGTAGTATTTCCTGTCAATTTTTCCTCGGTTCTTTTGTATCTAATAGAATGGTACATTCTCATTCTCATGAATGAACCATATTTTGTATCAAAAAATATTTGCACTCGAGGAAGTATATCCTATCACATCTCAACTAAAAAGTTCGAATAGAATAGTAAGCATAGTCTAAAAAGGTCAATTTAGGCATCTGAAGAATCAATGGTTAACTTTAAACAATGCAATAGACACAAATTCTGTATCAGTGCACAAAAAGCTAAGGAACCAATATGACCGACTGTTTCATAACACAACAAAGATAATTCATAAAAATGGCTCCTTAAAAAACACAATTGCTGTACAGTGCAATTATAACTCAAACACACATAAACTGGTCATGAGGGATAGAGTAATAGAAGTACTAGCGTGGAACCTCTGTGCAAGCGTGGGTAAGAAAAAAGTTTGGGGAGAAAATGAGAAAATTTTGGGGGAAATGTATGGAGAAAAAATAAGGGAAAAAATAGAAAACAGAAGAAGGAAGAGTAAACAGTAGTGTGGGAAGGAGGAAAAGGTTGGAAGAGAAATGAAGGAATTGGGAAAAAAATATGGGAAAAAAAAAAAATAAGGAAGGTTGGGAGAGAGAAATGAAGAAATTGGGAAAAAAAAATGTATAGGAAAAAAAAAAACAAAAGGAGGAAGAGTGAACAGTATTGGGTTCGTATGATACAGTAACAGGTCCAAGCTTCAGTAACGGGTACACTGTAGTCTGAACAGTGATCTGAGTGTGTGTCTTAACGGGTATACTGTAGATATGCAGTGAAAACCATCACCAAGTTTAAAGGAGTATGTAGGATTCAACAGAATATTGAACTCAAAACTTGAGCGATCCTATCACTTATCAGAGAAATTGCTACTATGAAGCTTGTTTTGGATACAGACATTGAATAGTACAAGAAATGCTTTGTGCCTTAAACAAATGTAATGTAATGTTTATTTGGTATTAAAAAAAGCTATGGAAAATGCACCAGATATTGAATACTTCAAGAAATGAAGAGACATAAAGAAAGGTACATACATTCTTCTCTGAAGTGTACATCGAGTCTTCTGTCTATCTCTTTTCCTGATTCCGCATATTTCTGAAGTCGTGCAAATGCAGAAATAGTTCTCTGAATTTCATTTTGGTGGCATACCTCCAATGAAGCTAGCTTATTTCTAACTTCTTCCTGAAGAACAAATATCATACATGATGTAGACAGGTATTTAAATAGAAAAAATGTGGTCCAAGAATGGTCCTTCATTATTAAAGCACAAGAGTGGAAGAGAATGCTGTAATTGGTGGGATGTCTTAAATTCATGTCATAAAAATAACCAATGTTATTAAATCATCCAATAAAAACAATGTCATCAGTGAACCTAGTGCCCTGCCCTTTCATACTTTCAAGTTTCAATAGTAGTATGACCTGTTTTGCTTGAAAATATTTTTCAAATCCTAGAGAAATCAACCCAACAATTGAAGAGTGATATAAAATGGTGATGACCTAACATTAGCAAGATTGCTTCCTTGCTATCTTACTTCTTGGGCCTCAATCTTTTCCATTTGACATAAAAAATAATGTTGTAACTGAAAGAATGCTCAAATTGATACCAAACTGACTAAGCACTTCTTTGATATAATCCAGAAAACAAAAGCACAATGTCAACATCAATTTTTCATGGAAGTCTTCATTATTTCAACATGAGAGAGATGAGAACAAATAAATGATCAAATCTTCAGAGCTTTGCTTACTGTTTTATATATTTATATATATATAAATGCCATGTACAGTGCACTTTGGTTTCCCTTACTGTATTCCTTTAAAAAACTGACAAAGCACATCTTTTCCTGCATATCAATATCATGATGCAATTTATGCTCGAAATGTAGAGGGGTGTTTTATTCATCCATACAAGTGTGACATATCCAGAAAGTATAAAAAGGGAACCAAAAGTGCTCCATTCAAAATTTCTTGTAGTATAATTTTTAGCCAGCTAATAAACATTAAAAGAGTATGTGCAAGTATCTGTATTCCATTGTTTGGATCAATAAAAAATATTATTAAATGCTAAGCATAAAGTAAAACCTAGTTATGAACCTAAACTGCAATGAGGACACAACAAAGTCCAATGGTTTATCACAAAAAAAAGATGCAGTTAAACATTATAAAATGCTCAGTACACACCTGAACTTTTAGATGATACTCGCTGTTCCAGCTCAGAAGAATGCTCTTTGGGGCAACTTGGCCATCTAATCCATCCCTCTGAATCACTGCAAAGAAACGAAAGGAACATAACTATAGCATGCATAAAGTCATCAGGGTGCCTCTGCCAGTTTTTGGAAAGGAAAAACACATGCTACGGAGCATACTTAATGGTCCAACGGGATCCTAATGCTTCATAGTTTGTCCTAAGACAGATGTTGCCTTCCTTACAATTATCCCTCCCTCTACAGGAAGTTAATGCAGAAACCAAACTGCAATTACATGTATCAAAAATTCACCTTGATTCGAGTTCATTACACACGAGAACCTTGCTCCTCTGGCCACGAGAGCCCGGGACTTGTATCACTTGTACCATCGTCTTCATCTTCTGTTTCGTCTTCGTCATCATCGTCAACCCGCATCACAAATGCCTTCTCCCCCTCATGCCGCCATTAGCCCTAAATTGACCAAAACAAAAAAAGTTGTTGGACCTTATGGAACGGGAAAATCACTAGATCGAGCCAGACGCGTTTTAGATATTACCAATCCGGCGGTGCTTCCCCAGGGGCGTTGGCGGCGCAGGGCGGTGGGTGGCGTCCAGCCCGGCGAGCACATCCACATCGCCGAGCGTCCAGCGGCAGCTCGTGCGTGGGTCCAGTGGGTCACAGGTCCCTGGGATACTGCAGCTCGAAGGCCTGCGGGGAGGCAAAACAGTGAGGGAAGCAGGACAGCCACGATGAAACAACCGACGGAAAAGGAAGGAGAGCAAGCTGAACAGACGGCGGGGCGATTACATCGCGGTCGTCTCCGTAGTCCCCGTCGTCGCCAGGGAGGTGGCCTCAGTGGCGGGCGGACCCGAGATTTAAAACCAGGGGTAGTCCTAGTCAAAATTTTAACATGCAATTCGGTAAAGCCAAGAAAAAAAAAAAAAAGATTCGGTATATATGACTATAAATTAGGGATAAATCATTTAAAAAGGTATAGCGATCTTGATATACCGTTTATTTCTTCTACATTAAATGAATCATACAATTGATCAAATGGAGTTGCGGCCAAGCGTCAAAACGTCGAAAAGCTAGCGCGCACAATGTCCGCCACCAAAAAGTGTTTCCTCGTTGTCGCCGATGGCGTCTGACGGGGATCAATTCTACTTAGGGCACGTGCCCAACGCGCGCTTGTGGCTCCACCTCACAGATTCCTTCCACCTAGGTAAGGATGGGATTGAGACCACAAGGCTTAAATCACAACGCTACTCATTCTTTTTACAGCTTCTTTACCCGCTGCTGTGCAGTCTTTTTGTCAGTGGGACACACTACTTTTTTCAAGCCAAATACTTTTTGCTTCCACAATGCATGGCCTAGTTGTAGCCTTCTAAGTTTTTGTCAGATGAAGCAAATGTATCCTGCAGAAGAAGCACGGCCAATTTGCGGTGACACCGTCTCACCTCCACATAGTTATCCAGAGACCTACGTCACCATGGGGCGGCATCTCGAGTTATCCGGGCGTTGGGTAAGGGGCGCAGTACAGAGTGGGAGCGTTGGGTAGCAGCAGTGGAGCTGAGCCAGCTGAGATGAGACGAGTCGGACCTCGAATGAGACGGGAGGCCGAGGCCGAGGGCTATATAGGAAGACGGGCGTCCGACCCCGACGCGGACGAGAGGCGAGCTGCGAAAGGGGCTGGTGGTTGCGGGAGGTCCTTCTGAGCTTACCAGCGCCCATTCTTAGCCCAGTACCCGGCTAAAATCTTCAACATCTTCGCGTCGTCATCGTCGATTCAAAAAAACCCTTTTGCAGGAGGATGGAGCTGGGCCCGTCAGATCTTTGGACCCTAGACCATTTTCTTCATTCTCAATTCTGAATTCACGACCATCACAAAAGAAAATCAATGCAGTCGCGACCTCAGAGGTGGCGTCACAAGGCAAAACACAGTAGAAACGAAAACAAAAAGAGCGCCAGACCGCCAGTGCACCCCCATCCAGGAATGATCAGTGATGATCCATTACAATCAGGCAGCCATCAGTCCACCACAATGGCATGCCAAAACATTCGGCATAATGTAGGACAGAGCAAATGCAATACAGAGCAGCCTGATAAAACATTACGGGATACAAAATGAGCAGTTCCCAGGCACAGCAAAAATAAATAAGAATCCTTTCACTAGAGATCACTACGGAGCTCAGAGGCAAAATCCAGATAAAATACTAAGTTCAAGGCACGCAGAGAACGGAACCGCAAGTGCAGGACAGACTTAGCAGATAATGTCTGCCGCACCTAGGCACACCGGTGACGCTCACCCTTGCTTTCATCCCCTTTCACGGTTTCCACTGCTCAATCTTAGCCCTGCGCTCCTCACTGCTCTCCTGACAGGGGCTCCTCGCCGCCTGGGAGGGGCCTGCCACCATGCCTCGCTCCCTCCATCATCATACCTATCATGCACTGCTGCCTCACCCCGAGCCCACCACCCCCACCATGGTAATCATCACGCCCGCGGCGCCGCCACGCACCGGTATATCGCGGCCACGGCCTCGCCCACCCACCACGGTATCATCACGGCCCGCGGCCTCCGCCACCACCAGCGCCCGCGGTAATCATCTGGTCAGCGTTCTCCTGTGATGTGGACTAGGGCTGCGGCTCCTTCCCTGTATGGCCTCTTGTAATTCCCAAACATTTTTCTTCCTACTCAGTTCACCGATCTTCTTCACATGCATGAAATTGCAATATCCCACCACGATGCAGCTGTTCTCCTCACTGTTGCCGGCAGGTAAGCTTCCGCGAAATCAGTCACAGGGGGAGAAGTCAACAATAATTGAGTAAGTCAGGTAAAACGTCCCTGAAGAGCTGCATGAGCAGCAGCTGCCTGATCTTCCTCCCTGAACTGGACATAGACATTACCAATCATGTGATCAGCAAGGGTTATCACAGATATTGAGATTCTCGAAATCTCACCAAACAACTTAGTTCCTCATAGATATCCTCATAAAATCTTCAAAATGCTCCTGACATCTTGTGGGGGATCAATTGGCTGGCCTTGAGCATCAACCCCGGAGGTGATCATGTCAGGCGCTGATACATGTTACGAGGACAAGAGTTGGTGATATGGTTGGCCTGTTAGCTGGCAGCGTGAGCAGCGATCTCCATGGCGACAAACTCCAATCTTGGAGTAAAATGGGCAGGTTTGACCCCTGATCTTTCTCTGTACCAAATATTGAAGCCAAGTGTTCGCCATGGATCGAAATCAGTCCAACTAGAAGCCTGCAAAGAGAAGTATTTGGATCATTAATACCTCTAAATTGAGAGGACTGCTTCCTGATACAAGAAAGCCCCCATAATCTAGTGGTGAACGTGAACCACAAGAAATTTAGAGTTAATAGTACTGATGGAAAGCGTGAACCACAAGAGAGTTGAGAGTTAATAGTATTGATGGACAGTGCGGTTATACAATATCAGAATCAGAATATTACCAAACTTAGATGCACTGTATTCAGTTTTACAACTATGTAGTTGCACTGTATTTGTTTGTTTGTTTTACAATATTCCCAAAATATTAGCATACAGCATATTTACCCATTTGAACATTAAGGTCAATTGCTCCGAGACATAGCAGACCTCAAATTCTTTGCAAAGCTAACACTAGCCAAAACCTTTTTCTTATGACCTAAAAGCTTGCACACTAACTCAAAATGTTAATATCAAAATGACGAGAGTTGAGTAGCTATAGAAGTAAATGACACAGGAAAAGTATAATATTTCTCCAGAGCAAAACATTATTGGATGTCTGCAGTCTATTAGCCTAAACTCACTCCTTCAAAGCTAGTTAACACCAAAAGGTACAACCCCTGCAATTGCAAAAAGACGGTATTACTGATAGTCCCCCACTAAGTGTCTATTGTCCCTGTCCTGCAATTGCAATGAGACTAACAAGACAAAAAGAAAGAGGACAGAAAGAGCAACTTTTAAGCCTTGCAAAAGAGCAGCTCCTTACTCAGGCAGGCGCTTGCTATATCCATCCGGCAAAAGAATTTTTATTTCATCCATTTTAAAAACCCTAATCATGCACACCGTTTAAGATCGTTAAAATATAATCAAGTAAACAACCAACAAAAAGAAATAAAAGCATATTGGTGCTTAGAATACTAATGTAAAAATCAAAAACAGCACCTTAAAATGTGTATAAGTAAACTAAAGTGCATGGTTCAGCTGTATACAAGATATATGACCTACAAAACCCTGCTGAGGTGCTCACTAAACAGTATTCTAAAAATGCACAAGGCACTAGGTAGAGCTGCACCTAACCCCATAATCGCTAATTAGGCAGGTAAAGAAGCGTTGGAATCATATATATGAGGCAGTCATGCGATAAGCAAGATTCTGCTTATGTGCAAGATGCTGAGCTCAGTCACGAAACAAACTAAGGGATAGCTTCAACAAGTAAGTTTTATTCATCGAAAACACTGCAACCTTGGTTTATGAAAACATCAATGGCTGATGGTCAATGTTATCGACATCAAAAATTGGTTTCACTGATGCTGATTAATATGGTTGATTGGTTTATCCTACAGCAGTATTCCGCATCCAGACTTGTACGCAAATCGGGTAAGGAGAAAACAAGCTATTACTTCAAAGAGATGAACAGAAATAGGCTGACAGACTGGTAACAGGCAAGATACATTACAACTTCTCAATCAACAACAAAGTAGCTAGTTCCCAATCATTTTCCCCCAGTCGAAAGCCAACGATGTGAAATCGATATACTTGCCCTTGGCCAGGGGTTCGAACACAAACAGGGCAGGCGCGGACCCAATAAATGACATGTGTGCATAGCATACACCAGATATATTTTAAAAACAAAATCGAAGTTAGTAGGCATAATATATGTATACTTTTGTAGTTAGATCAGATCCGAACAACAAATAGGTTGAGCTAGGGTTTTGGGTGCTCAGTTTCGCGTAACAGAAAGGGAAGAGAAGGGATGGGCATAGCACGTCGCCGGCAGAAGGGGCCCGAAGAAGATCCGGCGAGGGCCGTGAGCAGCGCCTGGCGTAGGGCTGCGGCGGCGGCGGTCGTCAGTCGTCGCCACGAGAAAAGCTTTCGCACGCGGGGGCAACGGGAGAAAAAAGGGGTTCAGAAAAAGATCAGGACGGGCTGCTTCTTTCTCGAGGAAATTCATATGGGCCTCAAGGCGGACCTGGGTGATGCTTTTTGGTCTGATCCATTATCGTGTCTGGGGCTCTAGGCCCAGGCGCAACTCTTCTCTCTCCATGACAGACTGTCCGTGAGAGGCTGTCCACCTAGCAGCATGATTGAGGGGATGTTTGGTTTGGGACCAGACTTGGCCCTGCCCACGCCCACTCGTCCGCTGGCGGTCGATTTCTTGGCCAGTGCTCATGCCACACTCTGCCACCGCGAGAATGAAGCAAAAGCGACAGGAAATGTTGTGGCGCTAAAAGCGTGCATAGGCTAACACAGCCTAACAAGTGCGTGGCGGGCCACACTCGTGTGAGCGAGGGCGTCAATCCAAACAACGCCACGAATCCTTCAAGCGAGAATTAAATCAGTGTAACTTCGCATGATGATGAATTCCACCAGGCAGCCAGATTGAATCCTTCAAGCTGAAATTATCCTAAATTATTCTACCTTGGTCCGCGAGGCAGCTCGATTCAGCTATTTACCTATGATGCTTTCGACCCCCGTATCGAAAATATTCGAAGATTTGCTGATTTTGTAGGCCTAAACATCGCTGATACCAGAAAAATAAACCCATTGGAAGTATGCGAAACAGTAGGGTATGACATGATATATCTTAGCCCTCCTTTTTCTGGTTTAGTGAGCAGCTTAAAAGAGTCTGTTGGAGCTCTGCATGTAGCTATATACGTTTCGTTTGTTTATGGTAATATTATTCAATCATGGACTAACTAGGCTCAAAAGATTGTCTCATGATGTACAAGCAAAGCGTGTAATTGGGTACCTACATTTCTTCCTCCGAACATGTATGTCTTGTTAGTGCATTTGATGTAATGTGATGGAGCCAGAGAGTCTAAAAATTTTGGAAGTTGGAGGCAAATATTTTTGCCATCTAAATAAGACCGATCAGTCTGTCCGGCGATGGTCGATCTGCTTCACTTAAAAAGTCTTTGCCTGTGCAATAATGTTTATCTATTGGTTCATTCACCACAATTTATAGCAATCGATCTTTCTCACCATCCTTTAGTTCTTGAGAACTTTACGCGTATGCAATTTATGGGAAAAGCTGCAGTGACCGCGTATGCTACTTTAAAACTTTGTAGAAAGCATCGTGATACCATCGACGTAGAGTATAAGCTTATGCGATACCGTATCTGTGCGTGTTCCGATTAGTTTCATAGCGTTTCGCGACCGACATGTGGACCATCCTACCTTTGGGAACGAGTAAAAAGCACTGACCGCTCGGTTTCCTTCGTCCGCCTGGGGTCGCGAGACCCGACGCTCGCGAAGGGGAAGCGCCGCCCCTGTCGCGCGAAGGAGGAGGAGCGCCGCCCCCGGCCCCAGCCCTGCCGCGCCAGCGCGCCGGCCAGCCTACAGCGCATCGTTCTTGAACTTGAGTATCTCACGAATCATGCGCGCCAGAAACTAGGATTGAGTGCATTGCTTTTCTGTGCCAAAGAGGCCCGAGGATGCCATTTGCTGCTGCCCCACTCGCATCTGCTGGCGCTGGTCCCCAGATGTGTGCTCACTGAGAAGGACATGTCAGATATCTCCATCTCCACCCCGAGGCCCTTCAAAGCCATTCCAGCATGTTTGGGTATGTAACCTGAAATTTAGTGCATTGATATGTCACTAAAGTTCTATGGTATACAAATGAAACAATATTTAGAAACTTAAATGTACTCCTGTCTACTCTTTTCAGATAGTTTGCCAACAGGAAACTTGTTTTTGCGGAAATTAAAGAATTGAGAATAGTACCGGTCACTATTGGCATATCTACGGAACAGGAGAGAGCAAAAAGCCAGACTGCCAGAGTTCAAGCGACGAACAGAACTGCTGGTGGTCGGGCATAACCTCGAGGCTGAATCTGACACTAACCGTGGTCTTGGCGTCGTTCGCCAAACCTGTTCTTCTCGAGCCTCCTAGCATGGCACGTGCCTACGGTAGGGCGGCTACGGTCAGTCCACCCGCTCATGCGGCGACGCCGCTTCACTGCGCGTCCACAGCGACGCTGCACTTGGCGCCATTGATCGCGCGCCGGAGGTAGGAGTACGCTCGGTGTGCCTCACGGGCATTATGACGTACACTGAGGTGCAGCGGGGCATGGGGGCGCCACGAAGGCCTAAGCGAACGCGAACCGCGCGGGCATGGCGGCGTAGTGCGGAGTGGATCCCACTTTGGTTGCCTCGTGTGGCTTGGCCGACCGCGGAGGAGGGTAGGAGTACATGTTGTCGCTGTAATGTTAGAGACACGTTGAGCCGATGTGTGCAAACTAGTGACCAAATGTTAATTAGTCCTCATCGAACCATATTATTGGTATATATTGTGTTAAATATTATTGTCACTATATTGTGTCAATTTCTTATGTTCAAAAACAAGTGCACATATCACATGCATATGTCGCTGCACTTTTTAGATTTTTCACATGTGTACATGACCATATGCACAGCATGTACTCTACGACCAACCTCAAACACTTTGAGAGTAGTATAGAGGGACATGATGATGATTTTGATCATTCTACTATGGATCGAGGGGCAGAAAGTCTTTTTCTCTAGGGGATCGTTTAGCGTGTTAGTGGCAAAATGGACTGAGTGTTATAGGGGACAGAGTTACACTGCTGGCCGATGATAGTACGAATGCGCCCAAAGGTAGTGAGTACAGCGCTCGGGAGCTCTTTTTCTCATGAATGGACAGCGTAAAAGCTCTTACTTTCGACTAATTGTACCTTGTCGAGGGCACTATGCAAGCTCGCCGTCATTTCACTCCTATAAAACCAGGTTTAACAAAAATCCTATTAGATGATTTAATCCCTCTAAATCCTCTCAAACCCCTTTGGTTTTGAGGATCAAACTAGTAGATCCCTAATTGGATTATGGCTTTTAGTCTGGTTTGTCTCCATGAGATTCTTTTCCTAGTATCATCTTCGATCTTATCATCATCATAATCGAGATTTTAACAAAAATCCTATTAGAAGAAGTGGAACTCAAAATGCAACGACAGAATTTAAGAACACCCGAGCTGTCCACACAATGCCAATCGACAATCGTCACCCAGTGAGTTGGGAGATTCTGATAAACGTGGCTCCATCGATGATGATGGCAAGTTGGCAACTAGAGTCTAGAGCTTGAATGCAGCAGGCAAACTGGATTATCACAGGGGAGGCTTTTACCGCAGATGTGCTAAGTGTGCATGGATTATGTGAAAAGGTGGGATTTGTGAGTATCGGAGTCTCAAATGCACTTGTCCTCCAGGATATAAGCATGACCGATCCAAAGGACTGGAACAAAGGATGCAGTCCAACAGTCAACACCAACTGTGGGCAACCAAGAGAGATTTTTAAATTTGTCAAGATTCCCATGGTGATTTTCATGGCTTTGATCTGACTTCAAACCAGTCAATCTCATTTTTGAAGAATGCATGCGGATATGCTTGGACAGCTGCCTGTGCTTATCTTTCACATACAAAGCTGGACAGGGGCCCTATGTTACACCAAAATCAACTCTACAATGGTCAGGTTTTATCCATATTTTCCGGGAGACAGATACATCAAAACTTCTAAGAAGATCATTCCAACATATTCAGCCTCCAATCGCTTCCCCGTCTTGTTTGCGGCCGAAAAGAATATCAAGGTCGAAAGTCAGCGGATAGCACGCACTTTTATTAAAGGCAGTTTAGTAGTACTAAAGAGCTCACCAGGTAATCCATAGATGACTGACGAACCCTACAAACCAATACTAAACACAGCAAGCAAATGTGAGTGGGGTGGGGGGTAGGGCAACCCACAACCTAACAAGCCCAACAGACTACACCAAATTACAAATAAGAAACTCAACACTTGGGAAGCTAGAGGCGAACGGAGAGCAGACATCACACAGCTGCACGAAAACTGATCCGCTAGAGACTTGAGACGGCTACATCCGTCCCCACCAACCTCGGCAAGAAAGAATCACGGAAAGAGACACCTCGGGCAAAGAAAGAGACTCCGACGGAAGAGAACACCTCGGCAGAGAACCTCGCGGAAACGACCGACGACGGAGCACACGTTCGCCCACTGAACATACCCAAGTGGGGGAGAGACAGAAGCGCGAGGTAGAGTAGCAGCCGAGCACTGCACGACCGAGCCACCACATTCGAAGGAGCGACGAGCGTAGAATCGCGCCGCAAGTGACGAGGCATGGTACTCGAAGCGACGATGCCTTCAAGAAGGGAGCTCACACCGAGATGCCGCGCACGCCCACTCCCGACACGCCGCGCTGCTCGCCGAGCTCCATGCCGCCAAGTCACCAAGGAGACGACCGCCGCCAACCACGCCACCACGACGTCGATGACGCTAGCGTCTCGAGCCGCGCTTCACACCACCGGTGCGAGACGACAAGAACGCGCCGCCCCAACCGCGCGCGCACTCGTAACGCTAGCCCCGCGCAACCCCACCTCGCCTCGACGACGCCACCTCCGCCGCAGCTCGCCGCACCCAAGTCAACGCCCGCCGCCGGCGCGTGCAGAGAGCGAGCGGGCCCAGCTGGATGCCGGATCCAGAGCGCGAGTGCCCCGATCCAGCCCAAATCGCCGTCGGACGCGGCCACCATAGTTCACCTCGCCGGCGCGCGCCGCATCCAGCCCATAAATTTCGGCCTGATCGACACGCAGCGCCCGCTGCTGCCAGCACACTACCGCAGCAGATGCCGTGGGGAGGCCGGCCGGCCGATCCAAGCCGCCCTAGGTCCCGGATCCGCCGCAGCCACGCCTTCTCCCAGCCGGGCGGGCTCGCCATGGCCGCCGCCATGGCAGCCGCGACGTGAAACGGGAGGGAGAGGGAGGGAGGGCGCAGGCATCCCACCACCGCCCGGACCCCGCGACGTAGCAAAGGATCCAGCCCGTGAGCCGCCACGAGCACGCGGCGCCGCCGGGCTGGGCAGTTTCCAAGCGGAGGAGGAGAAGATGGAGGGAGGTGGGGAGCGCCGCCGCCTTGCCGAGTGACCCGCTGCTGCTCGACGCCGCCGCCGGTGGAGAGGGACGACGGCGACTGCGGAGGACGCCAGAAGGAGGCTCGCTCGAGGGCGGAGGAGGGCGCTCCCGAAGTCGCCGGGAGGCGCCGAGCCCGGAGGGCAAGCGGTCCCAATTCTCTACCGCCAAGAATATCAAGGTCATGTTAGTATCCGAAGATGAATACATGAAATATTCCTCGACAACATAAACTGGATATACTTCTGTGCATTTGCTACTATATTAGGGGCAGTTGAGCTACTTTTCATCATGACAGGGTGGTATTTTCTTTTTCAAAAATGCACAAAAATCTCTCATGAAAACTTTTGAAACTTGTGTAACAAAGTCCCTAAACGAACTCAACTGTAAAACATTTCGATTATTAAAAAGACACTGAAATGGTGAAACAAAAACGCATGCTCTCATGAGAACACTCTGTCTAACAGTCCAACCTTCTGTGGCCTAGACAATCTCGTATAGATCTTCCAAAACCCAGAAAATGGTATACATCACCTTAGATAGCTTCCTAATACTCCATGTTATATCTACGGAGCTCTCCTTTGTAATATTGTTCAATGTGAACTAATCACTGTTCCATGAGACCTATAATGTTGATATACAGATGTCAATAATGAAGCTACTGCTGCTGACTCACTTGTTGGCTGGCGACTTTTGGTGTTGACCAATCCCATATCGAAGCGCGTGCAGCAATCCAGCACGCATTTCATTCGCTGCAAGATAAGAGTTTTACACGCTCCAAGCGTGAATCGCCAGAGGCTATCCGTCAAATGGAAAGGCACACCACACAAATCACCGAAGCAAGCGGCCTAAACATATGAGCAGTACAAGACATCCTCTACGTGGGTGGAAAGATAGAAGATTCAAGATTTGGAAAGGCTGTAAGAGGTGAATATAACCTTGATATTTATTTATTTGTTTTAGAGTGGAGTGACTAGCTACACATTACTACATTTGAAATGGAAGGAGTACTTCCTTGAAAATGCGCTTTAAAAAGTTACAGGCTATTGGTTCACCTTTTTGATACCCTCACTACCTGGAATATTATTTGCTTCATTCACCATCCATAGCCCTCATTTCTTTCTACTTCCAGGCAGCACGAGATTGCTTTTCATTTCGCAGACACCAAAGGAGAACTGCGCATCAACTATATTAATTAACCAGTCTGCATGACTTGTACAAACCCCTATAGGGCAAAGGAGTTACAAAAAGGACTGCCAACAAAGAAACCTTAAACTCAACCAATGGCCATGAGTGAACAATCACAGACATGAGCACGGAGCCCTGGCTCTTGCCACACGGCTTAAAATTGAACTGGTTTTACTTCATGCTGTGTAAATGTTGTGGTTTTAGTTCCGGTTAACAAAATGATAAGCAATAAACCAACAAAAGGAACTACTCCACCAGGTAAAAATCTCTGGATCTGACACTGCTAGCACTAGTCCAATAAAAGTACCACCATAATCATGGTCAATCCACTAAACCTAGCATGGCTATGGCTGTGGCAAAAGCCCAGGTGGAAAAAGTTTAATACTTGATCTAATCAGCCATAGAAAACTCGTAACACCCTTTTTCAAAAGCATAAGCTCGAAAAAGATTTCAATTAGTAGCACTGGAAAATTATTGTACTATACAACATTGATACTAGTACAGACCGAGAAGTGGAGTTAAACTGTTGCGCGGCGTTAACTGACACAAAAACAATTGTTATTACCAAACAAATCTGCAGAAACTAATACTCGGGAGTAGTATCTTCCATCTCTGTAACAAAGTCACTGCTGCGTAATGAGTCGACCATACAACAGTAACCTCCATCTACAAAAGCCAGCGTCAAGCAAACCAGAGCTTCTGCTAGCTTTCTTGGGTTCGAAAATTACTTCATCCTTCACGGCATTTAGCCGATTTCGAGGCCCCAAGCCCGCTTTGCGCAGCCTCAGCTTTCCAGTAGTCTCAACAGAAAGCAACACGCCGCGAAAGCGTGATCCCAATTATTATCACCGGCAACAGACACCTTCCCAGCTCCAGAATCGAGCAGGGATGACTCATTGGATCAACGCCGACTCCCTTCCAATGGATGCCGGTGGCAAAGGCAACAAATCGGCACCGAAACCATCCGCGCCATGACCCGTCCGACCCGCACAAATATGGTGGCCTCCACGAGCTAAGGATATGATCTGCTAAAGCTCAATGTGCTAAGCGCGCTAGTGGTGTAACGATAAATCTGGCATGAACTCACAGCGCATTACCACATACGCAATCGGCACAACTGCAAAGCTCAAGTCTTTATCCTCGGATTCGGTAGCCCTTCACTGTCAGCTCTAACCTCGATCGTCAGATGACCCATCCACAGAACGGCACGGGTCGGACCTTCCAGTGCTAAATTCCGATCCTGCAAGCAACACCTGTATTTGAAATGAACAGAGGTAAGCTTGAGTGAAAGAGGATAATGACATTGAGCAGCATAATCTACCAATCAACACAGAACAATACTAAAAGGCAGCACAAACAACAGGAGACACAAACAAAAACAGGGTGAACAGGAAATATGCAGTGCTACAAAACCCCTTTGGTGAGGGTTTGGCAGTTGTCTCTTGTGCGGCTGGAAGATAATGTTGCGATTGAAGTCGATGGTGTCGAGCGAACTGCGACGATGCCGAACACATCGATCGGCCACTGCACAATCCCCTTCTTATTCAACCCTGACTGAAAATACCCGCAGAGTGTCCATGGGGAAAAGAACCGTAATGTGGTGCGGGCTCATCCGTAATCGCATGGGGCCGATCTGCTGCGCTGCTGGGAGGAGATTTCAAAGTGAGTTAAGATCGAATACAGCAGCAGCAGCAGCAGAAAGTAACAGTGGAACTAATTAGCATGTTCAGGGGTTCACACAATTAACAGCAGTTTATCGGTCTAGGTTTTTGATCCTACCGCAGCTATCTATCTAATTATAGCTTCGGGTTACTGACAGAGAAGATGTTTCCTGGCTGTCGTTGGTGACGGGCTCACGAGCAGAGAACTCTAACGGCACCAAAGGGGTTGATCAATGAAGGAGTAAGAACTCACTGGTGTCTCGAATGAGACCGTGATTCCGACCAAACCTTGATCCAGTCATCGCGAAAGAGCTAGCTTCTATATGCTTCATAGTCGGAATCCATCGTCTGCGCCTCCTCTGGTTTTCGTTATCGGACGGACCACACGGACAGGAACTACGAGAGAGTGAACAGGCGAGACTGGATAAACGGATTCGTGGTCACTGGTCACGCGCTGCGATCTGAGGTCTGACGACGTACAGAACCAGCAGAAGAAGGTATATAGGGGCTAGTGCTCGATGGGGAAACATAAACGAATCTCTTTCTCTGAGCCTGACTCGGAGTCTCTGTCCCATGGAAAACAAGAGATCGCACACCATCTAGGAGGGGCAGCAGTGTAGCGCCCGGCCGTCCGGCGCGTACACTGCGTCCGGACGCCGGTGCCTACGGCCCAGGCCTCAGCTCTGTCCTGACGGAAGATATGGGCTCCAGCTCGCTGCAGCTCTCAGTCCAGATAAGATCGTGGCAACAGATTTTGCCAAGGGGTTTGTGCAAACACTTAACAAGTTTAGTCAGAAAGCTTTCTGGTGGGAGAGCGGCAGGAAAAAAGGAAGACGTGCTGGGTAGCATGGGGATGACATGATTATGCCAAAAATTTCTCGGAGGTATGGGTTTCCGTGATTTCGAGATGTTTAATCTCAGTGTTATCGTTTGCCAAGCATGGAGGCTTCTGCAGGAACCTTATTCCCCTGAGTGACAAAAAATAGAGCAGTGTATTATCCGAACTCGAGGTTTTCTGAGGCTTCAGCGGGCTCGACCCCTCGAAGATATGGAGGGCGCATCTTGGATGGCAGAGAAGTGCTACAGATGGGCTTGATCAAGAGAATCGGTACAGGTGCCACCACCAACATATGGGATGATCCGTGGTACGTCGAAGTGGCGGGATGAGAGAAAACCAATTCTAGTAACATGATGTGGCCCAGCCTAGGATGGTGAGTGAACTTATCAATCACTGAGGTCTTGGGATGTGGACAAGCTACAACAATCGCCACTGATATTGATACTCATCGAAAATATCCCTCTAAGCTACAGATCTAGTGAAGATTTCCGGGCATGGCACAAACGCAAAAAGATGGGGTGTTTACAATGATCGCGATATCGTATACCGAGCTATCGTGAGATCGTTACGAGATAATCCGAGAGATCCAAAGCGTAAAGGAGGCGTATGAGAGTGGAAGCGTACTCGCATGTCCAAGTCCCTCCTAAAGTCGGTACCTTCTTATGGAGGTTGTCCCGTGCTCTATGCCAGCGCCGATGTTCTAAATCATAGACATATAAAGCTGATGATGACAGAGTTTCTTATGTGGAAGTCCGTGACTCATCCATCGCAATGGCTTCAATTCTCTAGTCATTTTTGGTGGCTTCGTGGATTTAGAAGCGATAGATAGAAAGTCAGAAATAAATGTGTGTATGAAGGGGGCGCCGGGGCTCACCTAATGTAAGTGTTTATGTCAAAAAAAAATGTCACAGTAATGTCAATGCTATTTTGTAGGAGATCGTTTTTTTTTAAAAAAATGCAGGATATTTTTAGAAAAATAAATATATTAATATCTTAGTCTCTACATCGAACAATACACATATAGCTATAATTTACAGGAGATTGCGATGAATGCAGTCTATATCTATGCAAAAGGTGACCTTTGGATTTGGGAGCATTATATTTGGTCATGATTTTGTTTTTAGGTGGCCAATCGTACTTCTTTCTAATTTTTGCAATTCTCTCTTGCTCTCTTTTTTTTCCTTGGATCTTGGTCTGACGGGCTTGTACGAGTCTTGTTGGCCGACGCCGACCCCTCTTTTCTTCTTAATAATATTTTTTCTTAGATAATGTTCTTCTTCTTAATAATACTAGTATATTACCTTGCTTACGCTACGGTAATATTTAGGACAAATTTAACAACCAAAATCATGTGTACCCTATGATAGTTGTCATCGATCGCATAGTATAATTCTTATGAAAACCTAATAGCAAATGAAGATTACTTGCATAACAATAACGATATCATAATATAGTGGAGACATAAACAACCTTCAATTTTACCATACAATAATAATAATAATTTGGCAAACACCAAGAATTTACATGTTGTAGCCTGAGTGACCAAAAAATAACATTCCAAAGCTTGTAATTAATTCGGAGATTCTTTTAAGGGAACAAAATAAAAGAGACCCCCTTGTGGGAGTGGGGCAAGGATTCGATCCTGCTGCAGGAGCATGCGTCGGGCGAGGCGTGTGGGGAGGTGAGGGTGTAAGACATTTCACAAACTTTCGATCTCGACCCCGGTTCGAGATCCGTTGGTTGGTGGCGCGTCTAAAAAATAGCGTTAAGCGAAAACATTATAGTAGGAGATAATGGCGCGCGCTGGTCTCTTGCGGATGCAAATATGAAGATAATATCCCTACAGGCCTCGTGCCGATCCCGATCGATTTAGACGTCAGCAAGGTCGACATGATGCGTCGTCTGTTGCATCACTCGAAGCGATCCAGTCGCACCTAAACTTGTTGCTTTCAAAGGCTAATCACACGACAAGTGCACTCCTCGTTTTCATAGGGTAGGAAACTAGCTAGAATATCCTGTGATCTCACCGATTGAAAAACAACAAAATACTTCGCGTCACCCCAACAGAAAACTTTCTTCATTTTACCTCACTTCTGGCGACGCGTAGCATTCTAAGCCTCAGGTACGTAAATGCTTTCATTTCTGCTCCACCATTCATTCATTCACTTCAGTGCTTGGACTACTCCTAGGCGATTACTTGCACGTGCCTAATAAAACAGGCCAGCAGCACTAGGTCAACCGCACATGTAATGGCTAGCTCATAAGTTAGCTCTAAGCATTGTTTTTTATTTATTTTTATACAAGGTAGAGAAAAAGCTAGCTCTCAATCAAGAACTAATCTCATACACACATTTCAATATTGAGTGTTATATGGGTTTTATTATGTTATAAACCATTGCTAAGAGCTAGCACTATTGGGGAGTTAATTTAGAGATAGTAATAACTGAGTTATACCATTGCGGGTGCCTTATCAATGACGAGAAAAAGAAGAACTCTGTAGCTTCCAATGTACAAAAGGCTGTAGGCTTCCAGAATACATCAGTGAACTGTTCAACCCCACCGCCGTTTGTCCTTGCATACGGATGACGTAGCGCCGGGCACAAGAGCCTTCAAATTTCATTGATGCAGTGTCACGGACACCAGTGACAACAAACTGACAACACGTCTGTTAGAACAAATGGCACGCGTTCTGACTTCGGAGTGCCGAACACAATGTTAATTAACAGAGCTAAAGGACGTCAGTGAGTCCTAATTTGGTGGCAAATTTGGAGGCATAGTCATGGGAACAATAAGTCTTTGCGAAGCATTAAAATTTGGAGATGTGACCACAAGCTTTCCTAAATTGTCAAGCCGGCCTGCTGACATTCAGTGTGATGTCCTCACATTACGGCCTCCGGTAGGCTTTTCAATGTTAGTTCGAACTTAATTTTTTTCCCCACATCGACTACATTGATATGTCCTTTCTGAGATTTTTTATCTTATTGCAAAGTACAGTTCTCACTGAATTTCAATCCTACGTCATTTCTGTGGTCGGAGCAGAAGTGCATGCCGTTTTGAGACTCTAGGTGAAACAATATGACAAATATAGTAGTAGTTGGCTGATTCGATTCGTACACACACACAAAGAAAAAAAACATAGGATATGGATGCCAAATCCCCGCTCCATCTGACCTGGCCATGCTCGGTCACGTCACACAACTTGAGTTGTGATTTGTTTAACAAAGTAAAGTCGTACGAGTAGTCATTATATCATCAGCAGATTGCCAGATTACGTCCCCGTGCCGTATATAAAAATTATAAGAGTTTATTTATTCCAGGCCACTTGTCATTTCATTCTTTGAATGGGTAGCGGATGCATCTTTGCCTGACAGTGCTTCAAGCATATTTCCTCTTTGCATGTAGCTAATTAAAGCTCCCATTTAGGTTAAAATTTTTCCTCTACTAAAAAGAGCTTACTTTTTCTATGTTGGAACCAAAACATCAGAGGCAAAATAATCAGGCAACCTATGTTACGATCGATTCATTCACCTACCGCCTATAAACCAGGATGGTGTGATTCAGGAAAAAGACTAGGTGTTCAGTCAATTCAACATCAGGTGCGCAGAGTCTGCTGTGTCACACATGACACATGTCTGGGCTTCTAGAACGGCAATCGTGTGCATGGGTTACGTCCCCGGCCAGCTTCTAGAGTTCTGCTAGTAGTTTGGATTTACATTGACGTTTCTCGATCTGTGGTTGCTGTGGAAACCTGAACTGTTGGATTGCTTTCTTTTCTCCTCTGTGTCATTCGTTTCATTCCTCGTGCTTCTCACGTTGAAGCTGCCGTAGTATGACTTGAATAACCCAACTTGAGCTCACCATGAGATCTCCAGTGACGAATCAAGAGCGTGACAGCATGGTAGTCTAGCTAGCTACTCCATTCCAAGAGAAAAAAAAAAATAGCTAGCTTTAAATTGTCACTCTTCGTGACAGCGAAGTATAGCATAGTAGGGCCGGGGTACTTCCATACTTGTCACTTGCAATACTTCTTCTTTTCTCCCCAATTTAAACTTTAAATTACCGTGATTAAGCGTTAGCAAAGGCGTCATCAAATCCGTTTTATATGTACTATTATATACAGCTATACAAAAACGACAGGGTGCAAATGGGCGCCACATACACACGTTTCTGTCCTACTGGTAATAAGACACACGGGTGCATATGCATCGTGCTTACCTAAGTGTGTTAACCATGTGCGTTAGTACTAAGCTTGTATGTTAAGCTAGGACAAGAAAGGGGGGCGCTTAATATACAAGCCGCTGGTCGCTGCCCATGTGGGGGTTGAAGCTACGTGGCACAACGGGAATCACATTCGACGACCGGACACACTACTACACACACCAATAACATGCATGCATTGGCATGATTTGTGTGTCATGTGTGTAGGGCACAGCCCTACAGGAGTTTTATGCATGTGGCCGGGTTCAGTGAACAAACGTCGTGTGGTCTACTAGCCGTCTGGGGCGTGCGGCTGGCATCTTCTGCGTAGTACAGTGCTGTACGTCCCTTGAGACGCAGAACGGACAGGGAAGAGAAGGAGAGACAGGCAGGCCAATCAGAAGCCTCAGAACGAAGATGCGACCGCGGAAGATCAGGCATGCACGCAGATCGATCCGTGGGATTGCGTTGCAACGCATAAACAAACCGCACACGCGAGCGAGGCGCCGATGCACGCTGCTTGTCGGAGAGGAGCAGCGATACGATGCGCACCGTGGCCGACAGCAGGCATCTCGGCGGCCGAGCTTCGGCCGGCGCCGGCCGGGCGCCCCGCGGGTGAAACTAAATAAAAACGACTGACTCTGTCCGGTGATCGAGCTCGTGTACATCCGCGTTTGTTGTATACGGCTGCTACACGATCACCTCTGACGATCGGGCGTGGTTTTGATTGGGGGCAGTAGCCGCAGCGTGTCCGCTTGCTCGCCGACAGCGCCTCGTCAGCGGCGCGTGCGCACGCGGTCCTGTGCTCTACTAATGTACTGCCCATATCGTCGATCCCGGCCGGCCGCCAGCAACGTGCGCTGCGGTCGACCATGATTGGGTGGTTTTGACTTGCACGTTACCTGGGAGTCTGGGACACGTATCGTCATCTCTCCAAATGCTCCTCTACCGTACTGTATGAGACATCATGAAGTTTCCTCTCGATCTCCCCTGTGTATCTTTTAAAAAAAAAGAGTATAGATAAAAGAATGGCGCGCGGCATGATACTCGATTGCCATGCAAGGGCTAGTAGCAGCTTGAGCAGAAGCTTATGGTCGCATAGCGGCGGAGCCAGATATAAATTTACCTATGGCGAACTTAGTACTACTAAGTACTTGTTTATATAAGAGAAAACATACATAATAATAAAAAATGATGCCAAAATGCATTAACTTATATATATAGTCATCAAATATGCATAAATATGTTAGAGATCATCCCCCCAACAGTATTGTACTGGTTCGCCGGCGGCCGGTATGGTGGCTGCCATGGCTTGCCATATAGTTGCAGATCAGTCGTCATGAGGCCTGACACACCGAAGGCAGCTGCAGACTTGCGAGAGATGTACTATATATAAGAGCATGGTTAATAAGGTCACCAATGGCCGGCGAAATGGAACTGCCAAGTCACTCTCACCATTAGAAATAGTCTACTGTATAAATGATTTAGCCAAGAGACACTATTAAAATAATTTAAATATTTAATGGCTGCATGTAAGTGCCCTCCGTAACATGCATTTTTTTTTTCTCGATTTGCGATGCATCCGGCGTTTCACCAACCGCCTGCTTCATTCTCTCTTCTATTCTTACCCTCCACCTCAGATTTTGTTGGCGTGAAACCTCATTTAGTCCGATGATTGTACCTTATTATACTTGATGTAAGTAGTATAGAGGTTACACTGGGCTGGAGGTTTATCAGTAGAGCCTGTACTCGGTTAAAATGCAAGAGATATCCAGCACTACCGTAACGACACTTTGATCCATCGCCACCAGTGCCCAAAATGTAATGATGAAAAGTAGGATGTCGTTCATGATTACAGAAAATAAACAACAAAAGACCATCATCATGAACGTAGTAGTAATGGGTCTTCCCTTTTTTTTAAAAAAACATTGTCTTCTTGCGATGCAGGTTTCATCCAATCTTATTGCAATCGTCGTCAAGATAACTAGTGGAGACGACTCAGATAACTAGTGGGCGTGTGGTCTCGGCTATCATGCATCTGTGGTGCAAAACTGCAAGTACAACAAGTAGCCAGTGCAGCCTCTCCTCTGCAGTCAGACCACGACCAAGTGGCGCGGAATATAATCTTTCCACTCTACTACGTTCGGGTCATCTACGCGCAGTATGTATGCATTTCGCTGTTTGTTTATGGCTACTCCTCCTACTTCTACCGTCGCCTGTCGCGGGGCAGCTCGCTTGCTGCCAAGTAGTGGATGGAGGTGGAGTACAATACATAAACGCAGCTGATCGATGCGCGCGCACATGGCGTATTTGGTGCGGTGGGCCGCGGGCAGGGACGCGTTTGGTGGTGGTGGCCGGACCCGGCTCCGTGCGCCGGCCGGTATACTGGCCACGTATGCTCCTACGTAGTAGCTGGTGCCGCCGTGCCGGTCGATCCCGCCGCTTTGTCGCTTCTACCCGCCCGGGGCTTCCGGTGGTTAAAGATTTGCTCCAACGCAGGCTCTATCGTAGCCTCAAGCTAGCGTTTATTACCTTCATATTTATCACGTTTTAATGATGTGGCGATGTGGCGGTGTATTTATAGAAAAAGCTAAGGCTCCAAGCCTTATTTAGGCTCCAAGTCTATAATACCCGGCGTATTAAATGGTCCTGAGACCTACATGATAGCCTCCTGCGCGTTGAAAGTCTTGTAAATGTCAATCACACCCGTCACTCCGACCATCACCGGTTGTCGTCGTCCGGAGGCCGTACGCATCGGAAGCGACCTCACTGTGCCGTCGCTCGACAAGACCAGGTTGTGCGTGTGTGTGCTCACCTTCCTCCCACTGTAAAAGGTGCTCCGTAGTGACCAGGTGGATGGAGTACTCCTACTGTAGGGACCAGCCAGGTGGGATCTTGGCTCGTCACGCCACTGTGAAAGGTAGTAGAGTCTGACAAGTATGGCCTTTTCGCCTTTTCCCAGTCCGAGGTGCTACAGTAGAACGCGCCTACTCCGTACTCCATCCACCTCGGACTCCGGAGCGGAGTCGAAGAAGATCTTTTGCACTGGTAGATCCGATCCGATGGCCGCGAGGATTTGGCTGGCTCTGGCTGTGCCCAAATTGGTCTGTGCAACTTCCAATCATCCGGAACCGTACACGCGCCACGGAAATTCCACGGAGCCCAGAGAGGCTCGCTCGATGTCTCCGCTGCCGCGTGCTTCGGCGCTTCGCTATACTCCCCCTGCGACTGAAACTTTACGCTTGTTTCCAGTTCATGTTCATCACTGCTTACGCACTTGGTACTAGTCTATTGGGAGCATCGTTGTACCCGGGTTTTATTTCCTTGGAACGGAATGAAATAGTAGTGCCACTACCACCACGTTTGTCGGACGCCAGAGTCCAACGGAGTAGAGAGAACCGTGGAGTACGTCCTTTCTTATTCCTTTCCCAGCAGTAGTAAAAATACTTGTAATCTCTCCGCCCAAATTGTAAGCCGTTTCAAAAATTTTGGAGAGTTAAAAAATACCTCAAGTTTGACCAAAAATTTTAGAGAGAATTGTAAAGATTTTGACATCAAAATAGGTATAGTATAATAATATAATTGATCAACAATCTGATGATACTTAGTTGGTATAATAAATATTATAATCTTATCGTCTAAATTTAGTCAAACTTTTAATGTTTTGCCTCTCCAAGATTTTGGAAATAACTTATAATTTGGGATGAACAGAGCATGCATACCATCGTCCCTAATTTTTTCAGTTGCACTAGTCTTCCATTTTGCACACCAGTAATCTTTAGGACCAACCTTTACATAAAAATGGTTGGGAGTAGCTCGGTGTATAGTTAGTCCAGGTTTTCAACTTTGCATGCTGATCTTGTCAAAAGGTGTGTTTAGCACCCCAAATTCCTCCCAAATTCCACTATGCTGAAAAGAAGATTCCCCATCACATCCGTCGGCCAAGCGTGTATGAATCGAAAATATAGGTAAAAAATTAAACTAATTATACGCTTTAGATGTACATTCATGAGACAATTCTTTTGGTTCTGCCACGCCATGGTAGGATAATATTTACCACTAACAAACGAAACGTCTTCTGATGTAATCCAAAATTTTGCACTGAATTTTTGGGTCTTAAACACACCCAAACAAAAGAAAACTTTGCATGCTGTTTATGTCACCTTCGTTAATTTTACTCAGAAGGGAAAAGAAAAAAGATATAGGAGGTCACCTCTGATGGCATCAATCGCTAGTGACGTCCACCCATACCATACCACCTCAGCAACCGGCCATGGTGATGAATCGAGCCAGTCGAGTAGAGGACAAATGCCGTATACGGGCGGCAATGAACCGTATGGACGACTATGGCCGGAGCAGTAGTAGTATAGCAGCCAGGTGATGTACGCACGCAGATGGTCCAGGCCACACAGGAAAAATGCGAAACTGGACAGCTCATCCTCATTAAAATCTGAAACGGAAACGACTGTACAGATGCGGCAAACGACGTCCCTCTGTCGCCCGCTCGCTCGTCTTCCGTATTCACATGACGGATGGAAGAAGACGCGAAAGCGAGCACTCGTCACACACGTACGCTACCAGACAAGCTACTATATATCACTGCTAGATACATTTTGTAGTGATTAGAATTCTCATCCTTGTGGTTTTGCTTCCCCTAATAAAAAGTAAATAAAGAGAAGAAAAAAAAAAAATCAAAGTCCTATGCCAAGTTGCCAACGCATCCGCGGCGATGTGATGTAACAATATACTCGATCCAACGGCCAGGATTAAAGCACGACGCCATCATCATTTCTGGAAGGAAGGGGCAAAGAAAGAAAAAAAAAAAAAAAAGGGAGGAAGAAATACGCTGACGCTGGTGATAGATTAGATTAAATTAATTAGAGCCAGAGGGCACCGGCCTTCTTGAGGATGGGCACGAGCTCGCCGGAGATGTGGACGGCCATGAGCCGGTCGAGCCCGCCCAGGAGCTTCCCTCCCACGAACACCGCGGGCAGCGCCGCGGCGCCGGGCGGGACGACCCCGGCGAGCGCGGACTCGTCGGCGACCTCGTGCACGGCCGGGTTCACGCCGAGCCCCTGCAGCAGCCGCTTCACCACGTGGCTCAGGCAGCACCCGCGCCGCCCCACCACCAGCACCGGGCTCTCCGCCACGGCCCTTCCGACCTCCGCCTTGCCGCCGTCGTCGTCTCCGGCCCCGGCCGTGGCGCCGGCTCTGGCACGCTCCTCCTCCACCTCCGCCGCAACGGTCACCACCGCCGCCGCCGGTGGCTCCGGCTTCACGGCGGCGACGACGGCCGCCGTCGCCTCAGCCGGCGGCATCAGCCACGGCCGGGCGCTGCTGTAGGGGATGGCCTGGTACATTCCTTACTTCCCGACGACGACGTGTTGTGTTGACGTTCCGGCCCGCCGAGTCTTCGTCGGCCTCCCCTAACTTTTTTTCCCTCTCACCCCGTCTTTTCCGCGCGGGCGGGCGTGGAACGTGGTTCGTGTGGGTGGGTCGGGTGTGGTGTGTGTAAATGGCGCGGGACTCCCGCGGGGGATATATACAGGGACGGGAGGTGAGGTGGGCGGGTGACGTCACCGTGTGGCCCCACCGCGACGCGGAGGTACCTTTCGACCGGTTCGCGCGGACCGAGTGACTGCTGCACGCGAGTCGAGTGGCGTTGGCGTGGGCGTGGAGGGGCGTCAGCCGCGGCTCGGGGACGCGCCGGGGACGCCGGCTCCGTGACGACAGCTGCTACGGAGGCGGACGCGGACCCAGTTGCGGTTGCACTCATGATGGGGGCGGCCCAGGCGGCCGGTCCAGATCCTCTGTGCGAGCGCAACAAGCCTAGCGTAGTTTCAACTTGCTAGTATACAGCATACCTTGAAAGTAGTACACATATATACTGTAGTAGATGTCAATATATATCTGTATTTTTTTTAGTAATCATATATCTATAAATTTAGTCACATTTGGAAAGATTTAACTTAGGCCAATTCTAGTGGTTTATAATAATTTAAGAGAAATGCTAGCACTTTCCTTGTGACGAAAAGAAACGGAAGCACTTGTGACAGTTATTATATATAAGGTTCAGTGATACCTCCGTACTAAAAAGGGTATCTCTCAATAGTAATTAACAATGTGTTTCCCTCACGTAATGGCATCATGCGGAGCCATTCAAAATTGCGTCCAATCCTAAATGCACTGCTAATTGGAGTAAAACCGTCGGTCATCACATTGTATGGTCTGCCAGTATAATATCGTCATTGAGTCCTTCCTCTAAAAATCGTTGGTCGAACCCATGCTAGACGTGCTGATGCCGGATGAAGCAACTCAAACCAAACAGCATGTAAGTTTATATCAAAACTGCTAAGAATTGGATATAAAAAAGTGATCAACTTCATTGTTATAAATATCTTCAAACATATTGATCAGTACATCACATATAAATAATTAAATATTGGTAGTTTTTTTTTAAAAAAACTTGTCAAACTTGATATAGTTTGGCTTATAAGACAATTAATATGACAATCTAGATTGATCGCAAAAAAAATATGACAATCTAGAAGATTACCAAATATGTAGAGAGTTGACTAATCGCGCTACAAATCAAGATTAGCGGAAAGACCATGCAGCGAATGTTGAAGTTGTACTATATCTAGAGCAATTTGCCAACCTAATCACAAAAAGTTTCCATTCTCTATCATAGCCGTCTAAAAAGAAGCAAACCGCTATATATGATCAACGGCGAAACCGTATACTATGACCCTCCAGCTTGGAAGGGAAGCGGTCAACAGACTAATCCGGGCCCGGCCCCCGCTGGCTGTAGCTTGGTGGTCGTCGTCGGGCGCCCAACTTTTCGCGTGTGTGATGGCGTCGGCAGCGGCGGCGTCCGTAATCCGAGACGTCACGCGGGTTGGGCTTGTGCGTACGTTTTTTACCAGGACATGTCGCGCGCATGTTCCCGGTAGCTTGGCCCCGATTAAAGTACCCGTCGTGGTCGAGCTGCGCGTCCCGATCGACGGGGCCAGGGGCCAGGCCAGCCACAGCTTGGGAGACGGCGCGGCGCGGGCCGGTCGGTCAGACCGTGCGTGCCGGTTGCCGCCGGTGGAGAATACGATCGCTCTTGCGTGGCCGGGGGCAGCGCATGTGGATCACGTATGACGTCGCTTTTGTTGGCCCCGTGCCCCGTACGTCGCTGCTTATTTGGTCGTTTACGAGCGGCCTTGGAGCGGCCAGATGAGAGGACACCACGCATGACGCACCTGGAGAAGCTTCTGAATCTGATCGATGTTATTAGTATCTCTTGTACTGGCTGCGCTCTTGTTTCTGCACTCCACTTACGTCTCTTTGCGTGCTGCAAGACTATTGTACTATACTCCTACGGCCTGCTCTGCTGCTTGCTATAAATTAAAACTAATAATACTAGCTAGCTAGGTCTCTAAAAGTGTGACAAGAATTTCTCAAAAAAAAAAAAAGTGTGACAAGAACTCAAGATTTGTTTTTGGCTTCGATAACAAAATTGGGCTACATACGGAGAACATGACCTGTGCTGCATACCACGTCTATGCACACGCAGTTAAGTTACCTGTAGCTAGCTTGCTACCAACACAGAGGTAGCGATGAAGAAAATGAGTCGAAAGACCCCTCATTCTTATGTGGACATATATATATATATAACTACAATCCAACCATTCTTATGAGTGTATTTGGATTCGTATATACTCCTCCGTAATCCTTAATTAGTAGTCTAAACAGGCCTTAGTAAATTGCTGCAAGAATGCGTGCTCACAAGGACGAAGCTGATTAGTCTCTGGTCGTCACTATGTATGTAATAAATATAGTACTAATCATGTTCAAAAAATAAACAATATGCTAACCATTTACGTGAAAGTTTCCACACCGGACGTGAGCACAATAGCCGCCGGACAAAAGCCATTGCCCATATAGCTATATGCTTACGTCAATGGAGCCACATGACGCCTGGACATGCAAGCACCTACGCCACACATCGTCTTGGTTTCCTCCGCCAATTGGACGATACAGACAGTGAGACAGGCGGCTAGTCTGACCTTTATGAAGAGAGGCAAAGGAAAGATGGTAATCGATCACAAAGCACCATCCCAATTAAAACACTACTCCCGGCAAACTAGAACAAGTAGTATACGATTTGGAGTATATGGTTTTGATCATCACTATATAATTAGCCACCACTCAATGCACCCCAAATATAACGAATCCTAGGATTTTAGGATAGTTTATTATGAAAGATAAGAATGAGGGTCTTTTGATCTTTCTTTTTGTTAGTTTAAATTTTATGGGGATGTACACGTTTTTTTTTTGTCTAATTTTATATACGACGTTGTAATAAGTAAAGTTTCACGTCTAATTGTGTCGATTCAAACATGTGTGGGACTAGTACTTAGTAGTTAGTACCGATTATTATTCTCTTCTTTTTATTTAAGAGTATATAAGCAGCGGGAGTGGGCATATTACTATCCCTGCCTTTACAACGAGAGAACTCATCAGTTCAATTCAAAGATAAGGTATGTATGTTTGGCACATTCAAAGTCATTTTTACTATATTTTTGGCCCTGTTTGGATACAGTTAGTTGAAAGATAGCTAAAATTAGTCTCTTGAATTAATTCGAGCTAATTTTTAGTCCAACTAATAACTAGCCTAGCTCATCCAAACATACCCTTAGTAAAGCATTGTTGTTATTTGGGATTAAACACTGCCTTTGTGTATACCACTTTATTTTATTTTATCTTACCATCTCCAAGTTTGATGGTTTCAAATTAACATTTTGGATGTACATGAAGGAGAAGGCAGGTTGGATTCTACTGCCATTTGTTGTTTTTCTCAGTTTTATATATATTCTACTTGGTCCCTCCAACCTAAGCAGTGATGCCACTAGTTGTCCATTGCCCGGATGACGTTAAAGTAGACTTTGAGTTTAGTAACGTTTTTCCAAGTTTTTTCAGATGCGATTAGGTGCAAAAAAAAAAAAATTCTACAACGTTGTATTTGATTAAGAAAGTCAGGCACGTTCTTATATACTTAGCTATATGATGAAAACATACACGTGTCCCATTGCACGTCTTATTTTTTAATAGTCAAGATTTGATGACTAGATATATAACAAAAAAGTGTTAGTATTGTGACATGTAATAAGTATCCGTCTCAAATTATAAAAATATGTTAAATAGTATTAATATTTATGTTTTTGAATAAATTTATTGTGAAAATATATTCTGTAACTAACCTAATCATATTTAATTTTGTCTCACGCTGTTAGTACTTTTTTTTTATATAGTTTTAGTCAAAGTTTAAATTCTTTGACTTGTCGAAATGTGAGAATCAAATTCTTTTGTGGATGGATGAAGCACACAAGATATTGATCGGCGGCCCACCACGAAAGCAAGCCCGTCAAGCTCTAACAGGCATCGCGCAAAAGCCAGGTGAAAACACCGGTGACCGTAGGAGTGATAATGGATGGGCCCTTTTTCACGATTCAACTTAGCCCCTTTCCATTATTAATTTAAAATTATATACTTTTACGGTCCGATCCTAATCTGGGTCCGATACTTAAATTTTCTAGCTGACCAACTGACCGGCGCTCGAGCTTTCCCAACCGCCATCGCCGGGCGCCGCTCAGCCCTGGCGGCCTCACCCGCGCGGTGCTCGTTTTGAATAGGCGCAAGTGGGTATGGCGGCCTGGCCGTGGCCACTGGCCGGCGGGCGCTCTCGTGCCATCGTCCTGCCGTCAACCTCAGGCCCCGGTGCAGATCCGCTGACGTGTCGTGGATATCGCCCATATCTGGATATGGTTCGCTGCGCAACCGTCCCATTTTATCCACTTGGTATACGCGCGCTGTGGCTCGCGGAGAGAGCTCCCTCCACGGGCCAGCCGGGGGCACGTGTCAGCGACACACGTACAGGTTTCGAGTGGATAGCGCCGGGCCCTAGCTACTAGTCACTCCAACAACAAAAAAGAAAAAAAGGATTAGTCGTCCATTAAGTAGGTGGCACACGAACAGATTACAGGCAACAAACCTCATCGTACCGCAACGCTAACTCTCGCTTTATCAGTTGGAAACGCAGTAGTACATGTGGTTGGAGAATGGAGACGGGTCTAAAATCTGTGGCGCTACAACCTGGCAGTGACCAGCAGGCCGGCGCAATTCCCAGCTTTTCGTTCACGCCAAAGGTGCATGGCACGTCACCATGTACGTCAATAGATGCCTGTGTTTTTCTCCAAGACGATTTATTAGCTAAGGTCAGACGTCATAGTTGGAGAGAGTTAGGTGGGGGTGGCGTCGTCAATCCTCTTCCAGGGAGTAGAAGTGGCCAATTGTCGCCCATTACAACGGGGCCAACTCTCTTTCGGTCGGCCTCATAAAAATCACAGTCTTCGTCGTGCGCAGCGCAGATATGCTCCGCACCACGCGGACGCCGACGCAGACGCCTCTGTTTTCTTCCACGGATCAAAAGGCGGCCCGGCAACGGGCACTCGATGGCGAAACCACGTCGTGTGGTGTGTTTGGCATCCAACGCACACACACCGTACTCTACGTATGTTTAACCAGCATCCATCCCTGACTTTACTTTACGACGACTGACTGCATGCCATCGAAGTTTAATTGTCAAAACTCTCTGGATTGTCAAGCATGTCACACGGTTTTGATTGACTCTGATGAGTGCCATCGAAGTGATTGTATATATGATGATAGATGCTGCAAGGCATTGCATAATCGCAAACCTTATCCTTGCTCTGCTCGGCTAACCATGTCCAGAAAAAAAAAGGGTTGCTTGTTGAGATTGTCCCTATCCGTTGGCAACCAATAGAATACTGCACACGTACTGCCACGTTCGACAGCGGCTTCGTGGGGGCAAGAAATGATTATACAGAAGTCGGCAGCTCACCTATTGGGTTCGTTCATTCAATGATAATTAGCACTAGGAGTTTTCTTTTTCGTTTTTTTTTTTTTTTTGACAATCTAGCACCAGGAGTTATGGCAGTGGAATGCTATGGGTCCTGAAGAGAGCGCTCTACGTGGGCCGTGGGCAAAACAAATCGAATCAGTGGTGCAGAATCTGCGGCAGGTGCCACTAAAATCAATGTTGATGTAGCTCTGAGTGTGTTTAGATCCCAATATGTAAACTACAAAAGTGTCACATCATATGTCAGTAAGCGTGTATGGAAAGACTAAATGTAGTCGAAATCAAAAACCGATTACACCATTAGCTTGTAATTGGACCACGTTTGGTAAGTTAAATGTGTACCGCAATGGTTGATGTGACATTTTATACCCACCCAAAACAATAATAACAAGAGACAAGGATGGCTGTTTTATGGGTGCCTTGGCGCTGGTCCTTGGGGAATTGTTGATCCGTAGATAATGGAGTCCATTGCTTCTAGAGAACGGATGACTCTTGCCTCAGACTTACAAGCTAACAATATTAAATTAGCTAGTGATTGTCCTACGAACGTGGCGCCGATCTTTATGAGAGAAAGATGGCCGACCGATAAGCTAAACAAACAAGTTGAAGGTGATCTCATGATCTACAAACAAGTTATCTTGAAGATTAATGAAGGTTTTAGTACTGTTAAGTTTATACATGGGCATAGAGATTCAAACACCCATGTTCATAGAATAGCTCTTGCAGCTCGATCCATGCCGAGGTTGGCGGCATGTGCGGCTCTTGAATCCACCTGATGATGTGTGTAATATGTATAACTCTTCTAATTGAAGGGTTGTGTTGCTAAAAAAAAATCACTGTCTAGTCAAAGATTTCTAAATATGTTTATAGACATTCTTATTATTTTTTTTTCACATTTTTATAGTCCAAACGTTGTCAAGATTCGTGCTGACCTAAACAACAATCTACAATGTCTTTCTACTGGATTTGTTTTGTAAAGTGGAAAATAACTCCTATAAAAAAATCTTTACCCTGGTATCATGTGATGCACATGTGTTGTTTTTCTTTATTTGTGCGTACCACGTGATGTGACAACTTCTGATTTGTTAAAAAATAAAAAAGATAGCATACAGAAAAAATCTTCTACAAGATAAGTAGTCACTCGTTTTTTTATATATATTTTGAGTAGAAAGCCTAGCATTTCGTTACGTGAATGAAAAAAAGAGGACCAAAGGCTGACAAGTAAATCTGCGTACGAGTCCAGTTTAGCAAAGGCCCAGCCATGTGGTCTTCACGGGCCAACTCTTCCAGCTTTCTGTTTGGCGATTGGAAGCCGTCTCTGTGTGTGAACAAGGCCCTCTCGCGCAAATGCCCGGGGCGTGTTAACTGCCGCCTGGTCGGCGCGGATCCGTCCGCCGACCAGGCGCGCGGCCCAGCTCCCACGTGGCCCAGCCCACCGTGCGCAGCACGCGCGCAGCTCCCACACAGCAGGCGCGCAGCCCAGCCCACCATGCGAGCACAGCAGCAGCGGCGCGGCCAAGGCCCAACGTGCGCGCGCAGCCCAAGTATCTGTATCTGTCCATGCCTCTTGTGGCTCTCTTCCCTGGCTTCCAGTTCTGGAAGGCCCGGTGGTGAGGCGTGGACGAAGACCGGCAAGTCAGAGATCGGCAAATTCTGATAGCTTGTGTTTTGGAATATGCTATTGCGATTTGCTTGTGTCTACCCTCAAAAAATAGCTTGTGACCATTATATGTGCAGTCAAATCTGCAATCATGTATGATCTACTTGTGATTGTAAAGGACGCGATGACTATTGTCATATTGTTGGTTAATTTTTAAGCGAAAACTACACGAACTGATATATGTCCTGGATCTTGGTCAGTTCCTCGTAAATTTACGTGGACATGTCCAGATGTCCTGAATCCTAATAACACCCGATCAGGCTCGTCAGAAATTTATGTGGTTTCTAAAGAGCCTGAAATAGTGTAAAAAAAAAAAGAGCCTGAAATGCTGCTGGGGTATGCTGACACTGCATACGCTGAGTCCACTCTGCGCGAAATGATTCTGATTCGATTCTCCCTTGCAAGTTGCAACAGTACTATTGGTACTACCGCATGCAACTTCAGGCAATTCAACTCAAGAGGCGTCGCGACGCGCCGTCGTCTGGGAGCCAAGATGGTCCCGGTGATCTCGCAAGACGGGCCTTGGTTCTTACGATACGTGTGTAGTTGTAGGCCTAGTTATGCACGCGTGTGGTGTGAGTGTGGTGTGTGTGGGTTACGTGGGCGTGTGTTCGTGCATGTACAAGATACTACAACCGCATCCGCAGATGAGAGGCTTAAAAAAAAAAAAAAAACCTCCAAGAGGGCGTCTATCGATAATTTGGGGCAATACCCGTGCTGTGCAAGGATGAAAAGCACAAAAGGCATCCTAAGAATCTGAAGCCCACATGTCCTACAACATCAATGTACGTGTTACTAATCATCATAGAACATCGCAAAATATATTATATAACAATACAATGTATGTTTTACTGAACATCATAAAATATACCCTAAAAGATTACAAAATATATCCTAGAATATCAACGTATGTGTTACTGAACATCACAAAATATATTCTAGAACATCAACGTATGTTTTACCGAACATCACAAAAGTATATCTAGAACATAATAAATAGCCGGGATTTTTTACGAACATCGCAAGAAAGATGTTAGAACATCGCAAGAAACACGCTACAACATCGCACAAACACACTAGGAGACCGGCTATTTTCAACCCCAAAAATAGCAGGATTTTACGTAACATCATAATAAACAGATTAAGAACATTGCAAGAAACACACTAGAATATCGCACAAACACACTAGGAGACACCGCTAATAAACACGGACAAAAAATATAGAAACATCACATGTGTATAACACGGACAAGTAAAAAATATATAAGGAACAAGTCTTAAAAACAAAAAAATAAAAGAAATAAAGAAATAAATGAAAAAGAATAAAACCAAATAAAAAGAAATAGGAAAAAGAACCCAACTAATACACACCACCTACGACACATGTGTGCGTCAACGGAAAAAAAAAAAAAATAAAGTAGTATTAAGAATAAACCACCCAACAAGAAAAATGAAAAAAAAATAAGAAAAGTAAAAATGGAAAGAATATATAATATGAGACATCAACGAAAAATGGAAAGAGAGAAAAAGGAAACGAAAAAGAAAATAAAAACAACCTGTAAAAGAAAATAAAAGAGAAGAATAAAATAACCCAAAAAATAAAAATAAAACATAAAAGGAAATTGTTCTCAAAGAGAAAAAAAAAAAAAGAATGAAAGAAAATAGAAAAAGAATAATAGACAACAAAAAGAATGAAAGAGAGAATAAAAAGGAAATAAAATAAATAAAAAGAGAGAAGAAACTAGAGTGGAAGAAAGAATAAACAAGGAACTAAAAATAAAATAGAAAGAATAAAGAAACGTAGAGTGGAAGAAAGAATAAATAAGAGAATTAAAAATAAAACAGAAAGAAAAAAAGAAACACTCGTACTTACCTTTTTAAAACAATCGCACTTGCCTGTTCAACAGCGGTAATGTCTTGTGGGCTGTGGGCTGCACGCAACTACACCAGACTGGGAATTGAATGAACCTCGATGTGGGCCGCACACAAGAGTTCGGAACTGAATGAACGTAGCTGGGCTGGGCCGAAAGCACTTCGCGGGGTGGTCGGCGGGATGTTAACTGCCGACTGGTCGGCAGTTAACATCCGCCCAAATGCCCTCCCTAAAACCGGTTGAGCCCGATCCGCAAAACCAAAGCCCCTCATTGCCTCATCTGCGCTCTGCACTGCAGGCCCGCCCGGCCGCGCACCAACAAAGGTAACGACCCCTGTAGTCTACCGGACAAGTTCCCGTCCGTCCTGGCTCTGGCTGAGAGCCACTGGACCGTGGAGGGCTAGTCCACTCAGGTTCCCAACAAAAAACGCTACTTCCGAGCAGCGCCGGTGACATTTTCCGGTAGCATGTCACGGGGCGCGCGGAAAGTTGATCGTCGCTGCTTTGCGGAACGCTGGGCGTTTTAACTTTTCTGCAATGCTGTGTGTGTCGTCGCGTTTGTTGGCAGTGGAGTAAAAAGTTTACTGCCATGGCGACTTTATATATTTTCTAGAGAATCAAAACCGCCGGTGGTCCAACGTGTGCCAAAGTGGCTCCTAGTCCCACCAACTATGCGTGCTGGATAATCAATCATCGTCCGAGCTGAACAAAACGGACTGTGCCTGCCGACAGTGCTAGCTGGCCGCTGATGATTGCGAGTAGTGGTGCGTCGCAACTTTGTATATACCCGCTTGAGTCCATGCCAGCGAAGAAATGCCTGCCGAAATGCCTGCCTGGTACAGGATTGGCTAGGGTGTATATATGCCGGCGCGATGGAGCAATCAGGACATGGAAATCATCTGGGTCGTAGCTGTTCTAACTGAACAACAAGCCAACAAGAGTCCGACGGTTCTTGAGACTGCCCTGAGAAGACAACGCGACCTGAATGATGAGACATGTCAAGAGAAGGCCATCAGCGGTCACATATCGTTTGTTGGAATCTATTTGGATGTGCCGTTTCATCGATTTGTTTCAGAATTTTGGATTACAGAGTTAATACGAAAACAACCTAGCGATGAGTCAGTATGCACGTTAGATGAAGCTTCTGGTTTGCAGAAAGCCAGAAACCTCCAACCAAGCAAGACGGACGCTGCATAGACGGACGCTGCATTGGCTGTTCTGTTCCATGCAGAAAAGTACTCGAGTTGTCAGTTGGAACAATCGACTGGTTACCAAACGAACCTGGCACCACGTGCTGGCCCAAACCTTTTGCGCTCTCTACCACCAACCTCCATTACTAGCCTACCCCATTTGCTGATAAATCCAAAACCGAAAACTAACGTGTTATTGATGACATCAATCAGAAAACACATTTGGACCAACTAAAACTGTACGTTAATTGTCTGATTTGGTAGCTGAATCATTGTCTCTCACCAAACAAGAGTAAAGCGCCGACAAATCTCTTGTGGCCGGGCACCACACACATTTTACAGCAGCTAAGTTAATGGTCATCTGGCTGTGACCTCGTACAATAATGTGTAATAGTTTTGTACCCACAATATAAGAATAAGAAGATCAGAAAATTCGGAACCAGATATATAAATGACTCAAGAGTAGCAATGCAGAGCCGCAGACGCATAAAATTGAATCAAATAACCCCAATCTTACAAACCACCAATAATAATACAAATAAGAAGCTAGCGAGATCAAAGAAAATTTAAAATAAACAGAGGGAAAGAAGGGGATTGGAAGGGAACACCACCGCTGACAATCTCAGACAAAGATGGAAGAAGCCGCCCGAATCAACTCCGGGTATGGCATTCTCATCTTCAACTAGCTCGTCGTCCTCGCTCGTCCCTGGAAAGAGAAATGGCGTACGGTCTCACTCTCACAATAGGTAGGCAAGAACGGCGGCGAGGCCGGCAACGCTCCAACCGACGGCCCTGGCGCTGGCGGCGTTCGTGGACGCGTCGTCGGCGCCGGAGCCGGCCGGCCCGGATGCGGCGTCCGAGGAACCACCCTTCTTGGGCTGCTTGGACGCAGTGGGCGCGGGGGCGGGCGCCTTGGCCCCGAACAGCTCCTCGGGCAGGAGCACCTTGTCGACGGAGTAGACGGCGAGCGGCTTGACGGCGCTGAGCGCGTTGTTGACGCTGACCTCGACGACCCCGTGGAGACGTTGAGCTGGTTGTTGGTGGTGGCGGTGATGTTGAGCGTGTAAGGCCCGTCGCGGCCGGAGGCCTGTGTGCGGACGGGGTTGCTGGCGGTCTGGAACGAGTCCATGCTGTAGAACTGGGGCAGGATGTGGCCCTGCACCAGCGCCACCTGCTGCTGCTGCGTGAGCGAGTTGAGCGTGCCGGGCTTTAGGTTGTTGAAGGCGTTGTCGGTGGGCGCGAACACCGTGTAGCCGCCGCCGTTGCTGGCGTACGAGCTGTTGAGCTGGCTGTTGAGCTGCGTGTCCTGCTGCGTCTCCTTCATCAGCCGCATGAACATGGTGTACTGCCCACCTTTCTCCAGGATCGCCGTCACGTTCGGCGGGCCGCTCGGCGTCGCCGCGGGGCCGGGCGCCTGCGCCAGCGCCGCGGGAACCACCGCCGCCGCCAGCGCCAGGAACGCGGCCGCCACGGCAATGCGCCTCGCCATCGTGGATCTGTGGTGGAGTGGAGATCGACGAGCTAGCTAGCTAGCTGGTGAGAGTAGAGAGCAGCAGTAGCAGCGTAGTGTGCGATCGATCGGTACAGCGGCTAGAGAGTGCTGGGGTTGGTTCATATAGGGGCTGCTGCCTGGGCTGGAAGCGGGGTACAGTACAGCGTCACGGCTGGAGCTGAGCTGGTGGTGGGGCGGGGCGTAGTGAGTGAGCCGGCGGTGGTTGCCCGGTGGTTACGACCGGCGAGAGGGCGCGTGGAATATATGGGAACATGCGTGGGGCAACGGAGCAGATAACGTCCGGCTCGGCGGCCCCGGGGCGGGGGCGCTCGGCGGCGAGGGGTGTGGATAGAACTCGCAGAAGACGACGTGTTACTGCCTGTCCGCACGCTGTCCAGGTGGTGCACGATGATTGATGGTGAATTGGCGGTGGTCTCTGGGGCTGGCGGCAAGTTCTTCGCGGTTGATGTGGTGGCGCCGTCGCGTGAACGGCGGCGGCACACAGACGCACGCACGGTTTCGGAGTCGCTGGGGTCGCATGGATAATAATGGCCGTTGCCGTTGGGACATGTAAACGATTTCTGTTGTACACTCGCATGTGGCTCATCAATGGCTGCAATACAATTCTGCGCGCGTACTGTACTTGCCAAAAAAAAAAAAAACGCGTGCACAGGCAGAGACACCCACTAAAAAAAAAAAAAAAAGAAAGATGAAGCTCTGTGTTGACTTTTGCATGTCAGAGACTGTAACGGTCACGAGACTCAGGAAAATGTTTTCTTTTCAAACAACAAATTTAAAGAAACAGATAAGATACTGCGCTAATGTGCCTGTACTCGAGATGCGAAATAAAATAACAGTGCGGGAGACCGAGGACAGTGTGAAATTAAATAGTACTCCGTCCTTTCAAGTTCTAACTCACATTGCCTTCTTATAAGTAAAGTTTTGTCAGTCTAAATCATTTTCTAAAGGCAACATATTAGGTGATGTTCAAACAAAATGCACATCAAAAAAAATATTCCAAGTAAAATTTAATTTAATAAAACTACTTTAATGATCGATATATATGTTGCTTTTACCTATAAACTCGGTCATTGTTGCTAGGTTTTTTTTTTTTTTTTTTTTTTTTTTTTTTTTTTTTTTTAAAACACAGTTGACGCCGGCAAGCATGTGCACTGAAACATACTAGGAAGGGAGGCGCGCTTCGCCGCGCCCGCATTGCTTTGTCATGCTAATGGCCCTGCCTGTGTGGGTGGCATACAATTACATAATCGGCTTTTGTATTGATGGCCTGATTAATTATATTCATGTTTGGAGGTTGAAACGCGTTGGTTAGAGTGGGCTAGCCTGTTAAACTTAAAACCATTGCACATGGTGAGGTCAAGTGCGGCACCTAAGATAATTAGAAAGGATCCCTCGAATCCTATAATCAATGATCCGAAAAGTCTAACAATTGATTTCATATATCAAACATTTATATATGATACATGGAAGTCACATACAAAATCCTAGATACATCGAAATCCTAGCATTACAGGATATATATCACTTTGTAGACACATAAAAAAATTGATCACCAGAAGAACTTATTCCTTTACAACTGGCTACCTCATATATCCACAATTCATTTCAATTCTGGAAGACTTTGTGCCTTTTGAGAGAAAACAACATCATAACGTTTGGGCTTGGGCTTTCAACAGAAGCTAGGCTGGTGCCTTGGGTCTAAAAAAAGAAAAGAAACATCATCTTTGTTGACTATACATCATGATTTTAGCTACTGGTGTCGTACCTATCGCCATGTATATGAACCTCTAATCCTGCGCAAAGAAAATTGATATTAGACAGTGGTATTTCTAACCTGTGGTTTAACACAAATCATTATCAAATGAAACAATAAGATATAAATTGAGATATATATTGTATTTATGAACTCATATCATGTAATTCAGGTCCTGTTGCATTCTATTCTAGAAGAATCAGCAGGCACAAAAATGAAAATAGAGCCATTTTTGTGTTTAAGTGTCAATCATTCATTTTAAGTTGAGGGCATAGGTGCAAAGGCTGTCGGTCTATGATAACACACATGATGCTTACCTTTGCGTGATAACTGTGTCCAGTTCATGTGTAGCCTACATAACATCTAAGCTATGATTCATGTCCACAGACCATTATTATTCAGTTGTACTGTCATGGTTATTTATGCTAGTTAATTTGCTTCACTGTCCCTACATGACACAGTGAGAAATTTCAAAAAATTTTCTTTTGTTGATTGTTGGCCCAGTTCGGCAAAAGAGCAGTTTTAGTTTTCTGCTCAACCAATAGATAACCAAAGAAAAGTTTCAGTCCTGATTGAGTTCACACAATGCACTCATAGATGTCTGACGGAACCAAATAAGATAAATGTAATAGAGAAATTCTGGAGCCAAATAATTACTTGTAGATCAATTCTATCGAATACTGTTTGTGTTAAACACAATGAGAACCATACGTACAGAGGATAAAATTGAGAACATGAACCAATCTGACAGGAAAAGAGATGGGTAAGTGTAATTTTGCAGTGCTGACTGTACTCTAGAATGTATACAATGGGCTCATTCAGATGTGTCATAGATTCACAGAATGAAATAAATATAAGTCATAGTAGAGCCAAATAATTACTCCATACAAAATCCAGAGAAATCATAGAATGAACTAATTACCTATAGATGTCTGATGGAATACATGTAGATCAATTTTGCATAAATTATTTGCACTAAAAAAGACAGAGGATAAAATTGAGAACATGAACCAATCTGACAGGAAAAGAGATGGGTAAGTGTAAATTTGCAGTGTTGATTGTACTCTAGAATGTATACAATGGGCTCATTCAGATGTGTCATAGATTCACAGAATGAAATAAATATAAGTCATAGTAGAGCCAAATAATTACTCCATACAAAATCTAGAGAAATCGTACAATGAACTAATTACCTATAGTCTATAGATGTCTGATGGAGTACATGTAGATCAATTTTACATAAATTATTTACACTAAAAGACAATCAGAATCATACACTCATCATAGTCAGAACAGAGAGGTAGATAAGGTGATCTGGGCAGTGACTCATGTAATTTTTTTAGGGATCAGTAGGAGTTTACCCCTGCTACTTAAATATATATTATAAATAGATCAAGAAGGTAGTACAATACAGAATGAATCGAAATCGTAGATCAATTTCGTGTAATGTAGCAGCGAAAACAAAATTATTGGTGATTCTATGAACCATTGGCATTCAACCATAAAAAACTGTATTGCAAACAAAAATGGTAGGAGTACCTTGAATTGTAAAATCGCTATTAATGTCACATTCTCACTACTTAAAAAGAAGAGAAGTGGAGACCGTAACCAGCATGAGGTTCCATTGTGAATCAAGATCCTACAAATCTCCATTGGCATATAACTGTAAAGATAGAGCGATTTTTAGCATAAACCAACAATAAGGAACTGGTATAAGTTGCATTTTTGTGTATAGAAAGGTGACCTGTAAATACTTAGATAAATATGGATCAAATAAAAGGAATTGGCTTTGACGCTGCCACTGATGCTCCACCTGCGGACCTGGCTGCCTGGGAGAGATGGCATCAAATAAAAGAAAATGACATCATGTAAGCACATTTGCAGATGTGGCTTGAGACAATGGTTCCTTGACTGACCATATCGGGTTGACATCTGAACTCAGCTGCATCGAGTGCAAGTGACTATATGTGCATCCTCTCCTCGCACCATGAGCTGGTCCAACCCTAGTAGAAAAACTAATCAGTGTGGGGAAATTTGAGGCCAAATGAGCGAGGAAGGGATCTAGCACCTAGGAGAGAAGGGGATGTTGCACCTGCACCTTGGGACATGGAAATCACATAGAGGCGGGTAGCCAAGACCTAACCAAATAATATCAAGATCAAACACCAGATCGAGATGAAGGACGGGAAGGAGAGGGATTGGGGAGGGGGCATGAACCTTAGTGCTAGGAAGACGGCGAGGTAGAGTTGGGGACCGATGCTTTGCTGGCGGAGATGAGGATGAGGGTGTGCTGTTCCCGTAAGCCTATGCCCCGTGGTTGCCGATGACCCAAGCGTTGTCGCCGTCACCGCCTCTCCGTCGTGGTCCGGCGGGGAACCTCAGGAAAGGCAGACCGTCGCCGCCGGGGCAGAGGATGCGCTGCATATAGGGAAGAAGAGGAGGAAGTGGGGACGGACCGACGGAGACGGCGAGGCGTGGTGCGGCGCGATTTCCCATTCCTCTAGCGGAGAGAGCGAGGGAACCGGCCATAATGAACGGTGGGAGCCCAAATCGACGGCCACACAAGCACGAGCGCACACGTGGCTGAACTGGATTCGTGAACAGTGTTGAAACAGTAATCCGAGCGCTATCCGTTCGCGGATCTTAGGCGCTATATATATATACTAGTGATTTGTCTTGGCCCACGCCCACGCTTGAAGTCATCACCGCATGTTCTATCCAAGAAATGCAATAATGTTACGGATAGTAGCGACACAAAAGCACCGAAATAGGAAACAATACAATGAGTTTAAAAAATCATACGCAAGACATAGGAAATAACGAGTTCTGACGAAATCGATGGTTGTTCGACATAGCTTAGTTAGGCCGATTCCTAAGGGGCACGTAGTTACGCGAGATGTTATATATATTACATAGAAGAGTGCTAAATTTGAAAGGTCATTCGGGCGTAGCATACAAAGATGAGACTTTCACAAATGGACTCAAAGCTTGGTGCCGGGGGAGCCGTCCCGCTTAAATCATCGGACGACAAAGCTCTAACCAATCTAGAAACCATATCCATCAACAAATAGTCAACCGTGTAAGACGGACAACATAATAGCGGCTCATGATAGCACCTAACCGTAGGCCGGAAAAACTGAAAGAATGGTAAGTCGAAAAATTTGGTACCGTTATCCGAAATCGCGCAAAAAGATTTACAAATGATACATAAGGGTGTGTGTTCTAATATTGTATTCGAGGTCCAAGGTACACATGGTAAGTGAAATTTGTTTTAACATGGACACCAAATAAATTACACATAGGGGCACTACATTTGTGAAATCTTGGACCAACCGAAAGTGCCATGAGCATGTTCAAACGAAAAGTTCCATAGGCTTCTCTTCTTCTGTTTCCATAAAGCAAACAAATACATGATCCGAAGCCTATCATCATTTTAAAGTGGAGAAATATTTATTGCAATAGGGAGAACTCGCTTTATGAAACATCACAAATAAATGGAAGGACCGTTACCTCCGGGAGGGGCATTGCATTTGTGAAATATTGGACCAATCATGTTCAAATGACAAGCTCCATAGGATTCTGTTCTTATGTTTCCATAAAATCTCCAATCTGGAGGGGCATAGGAATGTAAAAATACCGAACAATCGATCACAAAAAGGTAGACCAAAACCCAATGTCTAAAGTTAGTCCAACCCCTCTCATTTCTTCAAAGATCCCAGAACTCAAACCCGCAATGTGTTTACAAATAATTAAAGCCAGTGCATACACCATGATTAACAATGGAAGTTCCCCTACTTGAAACAAAAAAACTTTTTATCGACAATGGACTTAATGTTGTCACACCTAGAATAACAGCCCTGGCCCCGCCATTGCTCTTAGACCAAAAAGGACCGATCGTAAAAATGAATAAATTTGACCAGATTTACAATGGATCCACTATCAAGGGTTCACCATAGGCAATATCAATGGATCCACTATATCTCACAAAGAAGCTAAGATGAATCTTGACAACCAAATTTGGTCAAAGAAGACAAACATGAATAAAAGGATCATTTTTTTTCTCGCTAACCAATAAAAAGATCAGATTCGATTAAAAGGAACAAATTTACAGGGGACCCACGGAAGCTACTAATAAATGTCAAAAGACATCGAGAAGCCTACATGAAAAATGAAATTTCTATCAACCTCTATGCTACCCCAATCCTTCTTTCAACATGAGCATTATATCAAATTTACGTAACTATGAGGCGAATACATTAAATCGGGTGATAACGTAACTCGATCCAAAGATAATTTACAACCATGTGCTTCGATTGCATTCTTTCAACCCAAAAAGATCTTTCTTTTGTTGTGGTATGCAATCATGACCTTCTCACAAATCAACCGACGATGATTAAAGAAATCAAATTTAACAGATAGGGTGCTAAAGTGAATAGATATTTGTCTATCTTTTGCCTAAGCAACGCCACAAACACATGGTCACTAATATACCGACCGGATCGGCTACTTTCTTTAGATGCACAATTCTTCGGTAGTCGTCAAGACGGTAGCGAAGGTCAAGGCAAAGTGTACCTTGAGCAATGCTATCTGTCTATTTCAAAGCCTCTCATACTAAATCCTCGGCTTCAGTCCTACACAAAAACTGAAAATGGCAAACCAAGAGCCTAAAACTTTGTGTGGGACAACTTTAAAAAAATATGGAGCATGACAATATATGAGGGATTCATTGGACGCTATCAAAGCTAATGCTTTTTCCATCCCTTTTTAACAAATCAATTACTCGAGAACTTTATGGTAGCCTAAAGAGAGCCTTCCGATCATGGATGAAGTAGTTGAGATGAAGGACATCGATATATACCCGACAGTTTGATTTGCAACATGGTAGTGCAGCCCCCACAGAGAACCGAAGAGGCGCGACCTAACGGAGTGCATATACAGATATAGCATCCGCATTCCAAGGCATAAGCTTACGCTTAGTAATTTCTTTTACGTACTTAGCAAAACGCACCTTTACAAAAATAAAAGGCAAATCAAGCCGATTACTCCATAAATCATGGAATGACGATCATTTAGAAAGTACTAAGTCAACCTTTTCTCCGGTTTGACCTTAGTGACGACTGCAGCGGGAAGAACCTAAAAATTTAAATTGAATGTTGCATACCTCGGCGAGGATCTGCAAATGAGAAAAAGTGCAACATAATATTAAAGGGATTAAACTGGATGGACAAGATGCCAAAATGAATTAGGAGCTGTCTAACCTTTGCCTAGGCAATATCACAAACACATGGTGTGCTAGAGTATAAGCCAAATCAAGGCACATATTGTCACCAGGCCGGTAGGTCCCGCCAAAAACAAATAAAAAGAGATCAACATAGAAATCAAACGAAGGAAAATACAGCAAGCCAGAAAAAGCGTTAATAAATTAAGGCCGCGAGAACGCAATCAAGAACATTACAGCCCATAAATGTGTTCACGCTGATGGAGATGTTGACACGAAAGGCGCCTAGAAGGAGGAGCAATCGGGCTTGGGAGAGAGGAACGGCGTGGGGAGGAGATAAGGTCAGAGGGTTGCAAATTCTCCCGTGCCGCCGGAGGAGTCGCATGCTCCTCAAGGCCGTATTGCTCGCGGTCGGGACGCACGCAGCCGGGCGCGCCGTGGAAGCCGGGTCGCACGCACCCAAAGATGTAGAAGCGGCGTACTGTGCCGGATCCGGTGGGAACGCCCGATCCGGGAATTTAGGCCATGGCCGGGTGCTAGGCCGCCGACGCCGCCCCGCCTCTGCGAGACGGAAGGGGCGCGGAGGGAGGAGGAGGAGGGTGGCCGCCGCAGCCAGGCCGGCCACCGCCGAGGCCGCTGCCGTCGCCCGCCCCGTCCGTCGGGAGAGAGCCAGCCCGGCTATGACGAGAGCTAGGGTTAGGGGTTGAAAACCGCGGCGGTGAAATCCGTACATGGAGGCCGACGAGGTGAGAGGCGTGAGAGGGAGGGCCGAGGAGGAGGAGGAGGAGGAAGAGGACCTGGGGCGGGGGCGCCGCCACGATCGGCCAAGGCCGCCGCCGCCTCCCGGCCGGCCTGAGGGAGAGCGCGAGAGAGAGAGGCGCAGCCGGCGTGGGAGCGAGGTTTTTTTTTCCGAGAAGAGAGAAGCGCAAAGATATATTGGTAGGCTAAGGCGGGGGTTTTTCGGTAAATCTCGAGGCGGGCGGGTAATCAGAAAACCGCCACGAATGTCCTCTTCGCCGAAGGATTTTCATAATTCGTGGACCCGAACGGTAAAAACTTGGCCCGAAAGTTATCAAGCACGAGGGACGGGTGGAGTATGGCGTGATTTCGTGTAAAGGAAGGACTTTTCTCGAAAACGCAAAACAGCTCGAAATACGTCCGGATGGCCGGATCCGACGGCCGCAAAGATTTTGGACGACGTGGATAGCGTGAGGCCGGGTTTTCTCCACAACCAATTTACTTTTAAATATATATATATATAATAATAATAATAATAATAATAATAATAATAATAATAATATATATATATATATATATATATATATATATATATATATATATATATATATATATATATATGAATGTGCAAACACACATTCTAGTCTCCGTGAGCACCTTTTAACGACTGAGCTAGCAAATGTTGAGATTGACGAAGTCGCTGTCACCAGCTCGTCGTCTACAACATATATTACTAATGATAATAACCTCGTTAGATCCTTAAATAAATCTAAAAAATGTCAAGTCAATAATTTAGACCTAGCTGGTTAAGTTCCATCATAACAAACCTAACTAGCGAAACAACTAAATTCTCTTATAAAGAATTGTTAGCTTACAAGCTAAATAAAAATTATAATTTGAAATGGAGAAACTGCTAGAGTTATAACTTAGTCAATCTTGCGCCATCCATGTCATCACTCCAAGTCGTAACTCCAACAGGTTTGCATTATTTATATGCCATGAAAAATCGTGGGCTATAGAATTTAGCGGGAGGTTGGCCAAAACGCTTGATAGCGGGCGCTTATTAGCGCCGCTATTTGACGCTATAACGTCTTTATTTGGCATCGCGACAGTCTTCTTCGGCCGTTATTAGCGCCGCGCTATTTTTCATGGTTTATATGTGATCCCTGATCTTCTCCGGACCGACGAGAAAAGGACTTGCTGTTCACGAACACTAATGGTTGGTTCACCGACATGTTTGCTTGCCCGTTACAGCACATTGCACGAACAAAATCTTTGGTCGTTCGGACATATAAGCTGACCCAGATAGGATAGGATATTATACAGCGAGGACATGTTCGTGTGCTTTCCATGCTCCATGATTCAGCCCAAATCACCCCTCTAGCTTACGAGAGAAACAAATAGCAGATGAACACAGGATTAAGAAGTGGAATTCGACGACGGCGACTCCTGAACCCCAGTCCGGCCGATGTACCAGAGAAGAAAGTGCAATGTTGCCCTCGATGCAAGAATTTCAACATGTGTCTAAATATGGCGTCGTGGATCAAAGATCTTCCATGATAATAAACCGTTAATAGACTAAGGACACGGGCCAATGATAGCGTAGTTGCAATGTGACGATCAACCAGCCACGAGGCCCACGATACACGTCGTTTTGACTCTGTGTTTACGATCGAGCTGGTACAGAGAGGGGAATAGCTGTTTGCCACTAAGCCCATCGTCGATCAGGAGACGTCAGGTAGTCAGGATCCTCCTGCGAGGCGAAATGCGGTAGTTGATCAGATAGCGATGTCTGCTCTCGTCCCCGGCCCTCGTCGTTCCCTTTGCAGATTAATTGATAGATCCGTGCTGCGGCATGGGCTGTCGTCCCCTGCGCCTACGCCGCCTTCGTCCGATGTTGGGCTTGTGTGGGAACCGTCTGATGGAGGATTCGTGTGGCCTCCCCGTCTCACTTGATGCTGGAGACTTGGCTCGCGAGTACGTTGTGTGCAGCGAGATCGTCGTGGCTACTAGCGCCGCCGACATAGCCACCGCCTCTTCGGACCCGCTCGCGCTTGTGCCATGGGTAACAAAAACTAGCGCAAACATGTAATAGCATATTTGATAATTTAGACCTAGTTGGTTAAGTTCCATGATAACAAACCTAACTAGCTAAACAACTAAATTCTCTTATAAAGAATTATTAACTTACAAGCTAAAATAAATTGTAAATTGAATGGAGAAACTGCTAGAGTTGCAACTTAGTCAGTCTTTTGCCATCCATGTCATCACTCCAAGTCGTGACCCCAACAAGTTCGCATTATTTAGATGTGACCCCTAATTAATCTTCTCCGGACCGACGGTGTTGCTGTCCACGAAGACAAATGGTTGGTTCACCGACATGTTTGGTTGCCCAGTACAGCACATTACACGAACGAAAACGTTGGTCGTTCGGACATGTAAGCTGACCCAGATAGGATAGGATATTATACAGACATGTTCGCAGGCACGCAGCCGCGCGCGTATCAACTGGTCTATTTAGACTATTCCGTGTGCTTTCCATGCTCCATGATTCAGCCCAAATCACCCCTCTAGTTTACGAGAGAAACAAATAGCAGATGAACACAGGAATAAGAAGTGGAATTCGACGACGGCGACTCTTGAACCGCAGTCCGGCCGGCGGCCTTAACGCAATGTACCAGAGAAGGAAGAGCAAGGTTGCCCTCGATGCAAGAATTGAATTTCAATGTCTGAATATGGTGTCGTCGATCAAAGATCTGCCATGATAAACGATTAACAATAGACTAAGGGTGTTAGTTTAGTTTTTTTTTTTTTGAGAATGACACAAGAAACGCGCATTAACTCACAATACGCACGCACACCTCACCCCTACGAACACACGCACGCAAACCCTACCCCTACGAGCACCTCCGGACCGAAAGACCCGCAGATCCGGAGATTCTCGAAGTCACCATTGGCGCCGTCGTCGACCAGGAACGCCGCTGCATAACGCCGAAAAATCCCTAGGAAAATCCGGAAAAGGTGCGAAACACCGTGATTTGAACCCCCTGTGGTGGCGTCCCCACCCGACCGGCCCTACCATTGGACTACAAGCCAATTCGCAAGACTAAGGGTGTGTTTAGTTGGGTTGTGGCTTTTGGAAAAGTCTGTTGTGAGCTTTGGCTTTTGTAAAAGTAGTGACAAAGATGTTGTGAGATGGTTGGAAACTTGTTTGGTTGAGCCGTTGTGGCTTTTAGAAAAGTCACCTTCACTTACAAACAGGCCCCACATGTCATACACAGTTTGGACCCTTCTTACAAGCGGCCCCGTGTGTCATCCTCACATCCTTTCTTTTTACCTCACATCGCAAGGAGCGGACGCGCTCGCCGCCGTGGATGTGCCCGCCGGGACTGGTTGGAGGACCTCGCCGGCCGGAGTTGGGACCTCGAGCCGCCATGCCCCGCACGCCCTCCCTACATCACCACCCGTAGCCATAGTCGAGCCAGCCGTGGGGATCTCGCGCCGCCCCTGCGCAGTCCGCGCCGCCCGTGGAGGGTGGAGAGCGCCGCCGCAGAAGAAGGACGAAGGCGTCGGCGCCGCCGTGGGGGATCTCGCCTGACGGCCGGAGGGGACTCGCTTAGCTCTCGCTCGTCGCTGTCGCCGCGCCCGTGTCGGAGGCAGTGGGGGCGGAACTCTCCAGCCCGCACACCCGGTAGCAGCGGCGGGCTCCGTGCGCGCCCACGCCGCCACCGGGGCTTCCGCGCCGCGGGCCGTGGCCGCTGAGTCTCCGCGCGTGCCGTGCTGGCCGTCGGCCGCTCCCCATGCGCGACGGAATGGAGAGGAGAGCGGCGCTTTTTTCGCGAAGAAGACGACGCGAACCGTATGCACATAATGAATGGCGGTGCGGGTAATCTCATCCCAAAAGCCCGCTGAAAGCAGGTCCTCCCCGCTTTTGAAAAATGAACTACACAAAAAGTCTGCTTTTGGCTTTGGCTTTGGCTGGCAGCTCACCCCTTTGTTTGTCTTTTTGGCTTTTGGCAAAAGCCAAAAGCAGCCTAAAAGCTCAACCAAAGAGACCCCTAAGGACGGGCCAGTTGCAGCGCAATTGCAATGTTTTTTAATCAAATGATGGAGGGGTAGAAATTCACCCCCACCTGATATATTACGGCCACAGATCCCGGCACGCCGGTAGGTGGCAAGGGCAGGAAGCCCTGGTGATGATTAGAAAGACCAACACGAATTACAAAAAGTCTTACAAGAGGGGAGAGATTAAATAGGTAAACAATTACACCAAACGAAAGAAAAACGGGCATTGTTCTTGGGGAGACGGCACCTCCATTGCTTGATTGTCTCTCTGCAGGCCGCTATCAGGTGTGAGTGATCTGGACGCATGTCTCGAAACACTGCATCATGCCTGTGTTTCCATAGTTCTCAGCAAATGAGGAGAGAGGATTGCACCATGTGAGGCAGATTCCCCGGGACATCAGTTTCCCACAAGAAACTCAGACTGGCGACTCTATCTGGTTCCCAACCAATTCTTTCCCAAATGTCTCGAGCGAAGATGCAACCGGAGATGATGTGATCAGGGTTTCAGGACAAGCTTTACAGACGGGGCATAGGTCGTGCTGCAGCACATGCTTGTTTTTTAGGTTGCTTTTGCAGTTGATCCTCCCCTTGGTGAGCAGCCGGCCAAAAAATTTCACTCTTGGGATGGCAATGTTCTTCCATACAAACCTGTAGGCTGGACAACCATCTTCTTTCATGGACGCCATGTATACTAGCCCGCTTTTTCAGTTTCTGCTTATTGTCCGAAAAAGAAACAACTTCTCTGGTCTTCTGTATCTTCCAGCACGACCTCTTGCAGCCATAGCTCAAGCTTACCCAGTTCCTCAGTCCCTTGCGGACTGAGGTGTCTCTGGAATTGAGAGCGCAGCATACGGGACATGACTTCCTGGACCGAGGACCCCTGGGCGTCGAGGTGACTGTAGGGCCGGGAGGCTCTTAGCCAAAAATATGATCACCCAACCACAGGTCCTCCCAGAAGGAGGTATTACTCTCGCAGTTGCAACGTAACGATCAATCAACCAGCATGATGCAGTGTTTCGAGACATGCCTCAGTGGTAGATGGTACATGGTAATTCTAATTTAAAATGTGATGTACGATTATAAAAAAAGCTCTTTTACTATACTTGGATTTTCCTCCTATTTCCTCCCTGGTTTTTATTTTTGTTGTAAAAAGGGTAAGCTGGTCATTTTGCACCTTCCCACTCGCTCACCCTGACCCGACCCCGAGATATTTTATTATGGATTTCCAAAACAAGATGCTTTTTTATAAAGGGACTCCTAACGTTTGCTTTACTCTAATGACACCCGAAACAATTAGACTTTTGCAAAACATGATATTTGGTGACGGCGAATCAAGGTTAGATCAAGTTGTATTACAGGAAAGACTAGCCGCCCTATAAATATAAAGGGTGACGACCGATTGAGAGACTCATCATCCAATCGACACAAACAAATCAATCTACTCTTTACCCTATTTTCTCCCTTCAACCTTCTACATGCTTGTTCATCGCTTGAGCCGACGACCAAGGATGATGTCCTAGGCTTGCCGGCCAACCTAGGGCAACCCGACGACGTCCTTGCCATTGTCTAGGTTCCTTTATTGAATCAAGTTTTGTCGTGTGATCTGAGACTGTAAGTGGTTGCTTCTAGCAAGTTATGGACGGGTGTAACCCATTCGAGTGCTGTAATGACTTGATATTGTCTCTAGTAATGCTAAGTACAGGGGCGATGCCCTTAAACTCTAAAAAAAACTAAACCTCGGGCAACACCAAATGCAGACGGCGATGAGAATCGTGGTGAGGTCCAAGTGCTTACCGATCCGAGACGATCTAGATAGGGAGGATGGCGACGCCACCGTCGTGTGCTCCGCTGCGGCGGCCCATCTCGCTCTCCTCCGGCACCGCCTTGCGGGTGAGCGGGATCGCGTCGGCGGCGCCAACTCAAAGTCGTCGTTAGCCTGCGGCTTTGGCGCGCGGCGGCAACCAATACCGCCCTGTTGCTGGTACTGAAGCCGATGGTGCTCCTCCGGCGGTGCGATATGGAGGCCGCTAAGCCGTGGTCGGCCCTTGGGCGGGGGGAGAAGCCCAAAGATCCGGAGGGAGCGGAGGCAGCGGCGATCGCGCCGCGACATGTCGGTGACGCGAGGTAGACGATCGCCGAAATGAGGTGGGAGGCGCTGTTTATAAAGAGACGACTCCCGCAACCGACCTCACGTACGCCGGCGTGCACGCCGCACGCGGCCGGTCTTTTTTTCGAATACAAATAAACACAGCCAAAATTCGTCATATGATAAATAAACAAACAAGTAAATATTTATATTTATTTAGTTATATGTGTATGGAAGGCTCGGGGTGGGTTGATCGTAGCGGTGGGACATGCAGAAAAATTGGGTGCGCAGAATATCGATCGACGGCCTTACTGACTGCTGCAGATGTGCTTCTACCTTCATGCTTTTCACGCTTGTGCTCTATCCCGGCTGGGACGATGATGATTGGCACAACAAAAAATTCCGCCTGTGTCGTGCGCAGCCGGATCGAGGCGGGCGTGACCAAAAGCGTTCCATTCAAATTGCTCAAGACAACTGTAACGAACCCCGAAAACATGGAGCTCTTGTAACGCTTCCTTCACCCACCCCTCGTCGCGTATTAGTTTAATTTTTTATTACAACCTGTCAAATTCCGGCTATATTGGGCCGGAATTGACACGTGTTCGTCGACAGTTGGAGCTCCTTAGATGACGTGCGAGGGCTGCAGCTTCTCGCCCGGTGGCGACGAGCGGCAAAGACGAGCATCTAGATGGAGAGGAGGAGCCGTGGGAGAGGAGGGGCGGCGGGCGGCGGCGGCGCTGGTCGGGCGCAGCGTAGGGGCGGCGATGGTGGAGGCCAAGAGCTGAAGGCGATAGATATATTTTATTTGCTTGCTTATCCCTTAGAGATTACATGCCTTTTGCTTATATAGCCCGGCTAGTGGGACTTGTAATCTAAGCAATCTCTATAAGGTTTCCTTATATGATCGAATATCTTTACAAGCATATCCTATTTATTTATTTCCTAATAAGGGTCTCCCTTATAGATGAGATATCCCTTGCACACCAAAAATTCCTAAGATAATCCTAACTTGAAGACGAAAAAAACTCGACTCAGACGTGAGAGAGAGAAGACGACGGCGGCAAGGGGCGCCCGCCCCTTTGCGCGCGCCCCACGCCCCCTCTCGGGCCGGCGGTCGCCGCGTCGAGCCCAATTAGCCCGCCCCGGGCTGGCCCAATTCGGATCATGACATTTCCCCACCGTTCGACGAGGCGGCGCGTCCCATCGCGTGCGCCCAACCCACCGTGGTGGCGAAAAGGCACGCCTGATCGGGGAAGTGACAACTCTAGGCCCGGTAGAGGACGAGAGAGGGCCGCACTTGTCATTGTCATCGCCGTCGTTGCCGCGCCCTTGTCCGAGAAGGAGAAGTCGAGGTGGAGGTCGGGTAGATGCTGAAATTGAAGCTCAGCGGGGCTGCACGGGGGACGTTCCGCCCATGCACGGCGCTGATCGGAGGCGCCGAGGGTGCCCGACTCGATCATCCGCGAGTCGGAGGAGCGAGATGTAGGTGTAAGTCGCCGGCACCGTCACCTTTTTGCATGGAGCTGCCTCGCAGGCGTGGTCGGGACGTGGCGGCGACGAGGTGAAATCGAAGAGACAAATTGCAAGAAGGTCGGGTCGCCGGGCGTGCCGACGGAGGGCCGGGGCATCTCCTTTGTCCACGGTGCGCCCACCGTGACGTTGTCGATGTGGAAGAAGATGTCGCCGTTGTTGTCGAAGAGGAGGACGGTGACGCCACGACCCCGACGCCCGGGGTCGCCTGTAGTAGGAGGACGCTTGGCCGGAATGCCCGATCCTCCCGAGGGCGGTTGGGGGAGGTGGAAGCCCAGCGCTACGCCATGCGCCGGACGTTCTCCCCCAGCGGAAGTCCCGGAGAAGCTCGAAGCAGCGGGGATGTAATAGCGGTGGAAGTACCTCCGCGATGCCGTAGTGGAGGCTCCACTGCAGTGCGGTAGCCCGCAACTCGATGGCGTTGGTGATGATCCCGAGCTCCTTGTTGGTTGTTGTGCCCAAGTGCATCTCGGCAATCATGTCGCTCGCCGTCGGCCGTCGATGTCGTCCATGGCGGCAAAGAAGACGCCGGCTGTCCGGCATGCGGGTCAACCAGGGCAGCCGCTATGGCGCCCGCCGATGTCGCCCGGGTAGGCGCGCGGGCGGCGCGGGCGGCGCCCGGTGCCGGCGCCCTCGTCGTCGTCGTCCGTCTCGTTGTCGCCGCCGGCGGGCAAGGTCGATGGCCTCCTCCATCGAACGAGGCTCGAACCACTCGAGCGTCGTGCGGCGTCTCCCGCAGGCCTCCCCACGAAGAGGCCGACACGGTGGCGCCGTCCCTCGAGTTCCATGCGTAGTGCATAGTTCTCGGTCGTTGATGTAGTCGCCCGACTTGCCTCCCCCGGGAAGGCGGCGCTGCGCGCCCGGCGTCGAGGTAGGCGGGGGGGTCCGGCGATGGGCGTAGGCGGTGAGTGAACTCGTCCCACTCGATCGGGGAATTCTTCTTAGACGATCCATGAACCCGCATCGCAGCAATACCGAAGTGGAAGGCGGCGTAACTCACATAGTCGTCCCCGGTCGATCTCCAAGTTGTTGGAAGAAGAGCTCCACTTGCGAATCCGTGAGGTCGGGGTCGTCGTACTCTGACTCTCGACTTGCACGTGTCACGTAGGGGGAGGGTGTGATGCCGCGGTGGCATCCCCGTCCCGGCGCCGCCGCAGTGGCGCGCATGAGGGCGCCTCGGGTGGCGCGGGGCGGGCGCCCGCTGGTGAAACCGCTCTCGCCGGGCAGTCCTCGCCGATCGCGGTGTCGGTGGAGAGGAGAGGGCAGCGGTCTTGCCGGTGTCGTCGGGGATGACGTCGATGGCGGCCGGTCGGGCCACCGAACGCCATCGTCCCTCCTCCCGGCTGGAGGATAGCGGGTCGGAGTCGTCGGCGGGTCCGCGGCGAGGGGAGGGGCGGCCGGGCAGGCGCCACGGGGCCGGCAAGCGGCCGGCGGCTGGCGGCACCCAGGGCTGTCCCTAGCTTGGTCGCCGTGCTCGGTGTAGTCCCCGGAGGTGATGAAAGGCGTGCTCCATGCGGCCTTGACAGCGTCTCCATCTCATCGGCGCGACCGATCTTGGCGCTTGTTGTCGAGGCGCGCTTGGCCCCGCGGTGAACTCCTTCATCTCGGAAGCCATGGGTGGTGGGAATCGTCCCGGTCTCCGGATACCGCCGTCAAATTCCGGCTAGATTGGGCCGGAAATGACACGTGTTCGTCGGCCGTTGGAGCTCCCGAGATGACGTCTGGGGCTGCGGCTTCTTGCGGCGCGAGCGGCAAAGCACGAGCAACTAGATGGAGAGGAGGAGCCGTGGGAGAGGAGGGGCGGCCGGCGGGGCGGGCTGGTCGAGCGGCGGCGGGGCGTAGGGGCGGCGATGGTGGAGGCCAAGAGCTAAAGGCGATAGATATATTTTATTTGCTTGCTTATCCCCTAGAGATTACATGCCTCTTGCTTATATAGCCCGGCTAGTGGGACTTGTAATCTAAGCAATCTCTATAAGGTTTCCTTATATGATCGGAATATCTTTTTACAAGCATATCCTATTTATTTATTTTCTAATAAGGGTCTCCCTTATAGATGAGATATCCCTTGCACACAAAAAATTTCTAAGATAATCCTAACTTGAAGATCGAAGCAAACTTCGGACTCGTCTGCGAGGGAGAAGACGGCGGCGGCAAGGGGCGCCGGCCCCTTTCTTGCTTATGCCCCTGCCCCTCTCGGGCGGCGGCCGGCGTCGAGGCCCAATTAGTCCGTCCCGGGCTGGCCCAATTCTGAATCATGACACAATCGTACCGCACCGCCGTTTAAGCCGGTGATTCTTGTTGTGTGCTTTCGTACGCTTCGGCCAATTATTTTGGCTAAAGTGTACGACGCGTAAAACTCTATTTTCTCTTAATACAACACATGTCAATGGGTACGCTTTCGGAAAAAAAAACATGAAGCTCTCGCTCGCCCGGCAGGAGACAAAGCGGGGGATCCACCCTCCCACATGTTGCTACCGGCTGATGACGTACGCACACCAGGCGGTGCGCCCCTGCTCGACTCTGTGAGCACAGAAAACAAGTCTCTCCTAAATCCATGCAATCCAATCAGCATCGAAAACAAGTCACCTGAATCTCCTCTGTGAGCGAGGCCAAGACCGACCAGCTGGAGGTACAACCATCCAAGGTATGAGAAGTTCGATTGCAGGCCCTTAGAGCAAGTATTATAGCAGGCTGTAAGCCGGCTAAATGCTGATGTGGAGGAGAGAAGGGGGGAGAGAGAGGAGAAGCGGGTTGTAAGCTTACAGCCGGCTTGGGCACAAGAACTAAGGTAATATGTGAGATAGACATGTGGGTTCTGTATTAATTAAAAAGAACTAACTACTGTATGGGTGGGCTGGGAGAAGGCTGTAAGGTTCCTTACAGCCGGCTTGCTGGTTGTATTATAATATACTTGCGCTAAGCCGAGGCGAAGCACAAAGGGAAGAGACTACTCCTGTCTTTACGGACAAATTCTTGATTCCTTTTCCTACCACCATTCAAGGAACCCGGTGTTAGATTAACGCCTCCACATAACCTGACCATATAACTACACCTCGTAGTCAGGCTGATATTGGTATCTTCTTGGTAAATACTTAGGTTCAACCGCCACATAGCATCTTCATCAAAGCGGTTTTGCTAAATATATTGTTTCTCTGTTCTAACGGCCGAGGCAGCAGCTCTGGCGCTCGCAGCACAAGTGACCAAGAATCTGAACAGGCACCAGATTACTATACTTTCCGGTAATCAGGAGCTGGTTCAATTCATGTATGGCTCGGACCTTGATCATCCACTTGGAGAATCAAGCCATTTACCCATACTGCTACCGCTGCGATACAAGGCTTCACAACTGTTATCAAAAGACTTAAGCGTTGCCAAAATCAAATAGTTGACCTTTTTGCTAGGTAGGCTTTTAGAGATAGGCACACTGATCATCATCAATGTGATGTTGCTTGTTCTTATGAGCCTCATGTGCATGAGTGTCCTCTTAATATGGCGCTCTAAATTATAACCATTAACTCTATAAGGGTTTTAACAGCATCTTGCTATTAATCAATGATATTCCTTGTAAAAAAATATGCGCCCACGTTTGGTCCTCAGCTTGGACCCACGCCCCACGTATCGGTGACGGTGAGATGCTCCTGATTGATGGCGCCACGGAAACCTCATCACCTATTGCTCAAAACTTAATTATCGGGGTTATTAAAATCCCCTCCCGTTTCCTCGCACCACAGACTTTTGAGCTCCGTGGCTTCTCCCCACGGCGACACGTCAAGAAGTCACCATTTTGCAAGAAGCTCCCGAGGAGATTTTGCGGCGAGACCCTCCACCCAGCCCGAGTCCTCCCTATTCCTCTTTCTCCTTTCTCTTTCTTCTCCGGGCGCCCGCTACGGCAATGGCGCGTCGCCCCGGCTCGCCACTATCACTCCTCCAACTCTTCACCGGGCGCATCCACGGGGCCAAATCCTCCTCCGTATGATGCACCCGAGGCGGTCTCCTCTTCTCGGGCGAGGGCAACGGGATCTACCGTGGTGCCGCTCCAAAACGGCTTGAATCCACGGTGGCGCTTTGGGCGGCGGGCAGGCCTCGGCATTGGATCTGGTGATGGAGATCGTCGCCTTGGCTACGGGTGAGCCACAAATCCTTTTATTTATCTGTCTCCACTTCTCTCTGTCGACTCCCCGATCTGGTGTCGATGCCTCGGCGGCAATGGTTGTGGAGTGGGTGGGGTGTCGGGTGGTCGAACCGCAGGATGCCATGAACCTCCAGCCCATCTCCGTCACCCATGAGTTTGTGTTGGTTGGAATTGGATGCAGTATTTCTTTTCTATGTTTCTAGATTCCAGGGGTGCGTTGCTGGTTCGGTGATGATGCAACTATACTCCCCTAGAATTGCTATTAAACTGAACATTGCCAATTGGATCCTTGAAGATAGCTCCTATATATATATAGATATATTTATGTGCAGAATCCAGATGCACTTGTTAGTTCTGTACTCTTTATTGGCCTTATGTTCGTAACAGTGCACCAAATGTAAGTATGTTTGGCCCTCATTACATTGCCCTGATCATATGTTTCAGATCGTGGATGCTGTTTGGGGCAAGTGAGATTGCTAGACTAAAAGAAATGTGGACGAACTAAAAAAGAATATGCAGAGGAAGGCAATATTGTTGTTGGAGAGCGTGGTTCCAAAAAGCTAGGCTGGTTCTTTCTCCGGCTTGTATTTCCTCCAAAAATTCCAGTGTCATATTTCTCACAAAGCACACACAATTATCATCCAGAAGTTAAGATCGAAGCTGCATCTTTTATTGATGTATGTTATCATGAGCATGAAATCATTAGATATTGTACTCTTGACAATGGTTACTTGAATACCATACCATAATAATGGCTTAAATCAGTATTAATCTAATAGATAGAACACGGTTTTATATGATCCCCATTGTTTCATATAAGAGATGCTAACGTTCATTGCGAATATGTAATTAATATCTTTTGCTGGACACTTGCATGATATAGCATTAACACCCTACACCCAGTCATAGAGATATAGATGCAAATAACTTGGTTTCTTGGAAATTGAGGTATATTGAATGAAACAACACCCACAATCACCATATTTTTTTTCCTAATCTGATAGACACTCTGATTATGAGCCTTGAGATTCAACCATCGTGTTCTTGTACATGTGTGGACACTGCTGCCAGGCAGTCTGATTTTTGTCTTTCCTTTTCACATGTGGCTTATTTTTTTGGAAGAAAGACAAATTGAAAATTGATATGATAAAAAAGGAGGGCAAATAGTATGTCTTAGGGACAAGTATTTATTGAATATTACATTGTGCATTAAGAAATATCGTTAAACATTTCCTTGGTAAATGGCTACTGCCTCAATGGCTCTTTGCAGATTATTGTAATCCATACATCTCTTTTTTAACCCTTTTTGGCTTGCATCTGTTTTCTATGTAAATTTTCTTACCATTCTCTGACGTACTAGGTCTGGCAAATTGCAGGTCATTTATTGGTGACAGTAATTTGACGACTTTTGTTCTGGTGATGATGCTCTTGATTTTTCTTGTCCACGATGACACTACAGGAGGCTACAGGATTGTCGATTTAGATGTACCATTAGTCTCTTATATCTATAATGGATAATAGGTTTTATCTTTGATCTTTTTTTTGTTATAAAAAAGCTGTGTCTCAATTGTTGTTTTATCACCCTCTAAAGTACCTTTGTGATCTCTTAAATTTTACTCAATCTTTGACATTTGTACTGTCTTACGTTTCAACTCAATCATATGAACCAATTTATGTTTTTTTTCCAAAATTAGTAATTATGCTTTTCCGTGTTGATGAATGAAGCAATTCTTTGCTATAGAAGATAATCAATGCTAGAGGGCGCTGATGTTCTAGTATTGTGTAAACCTGACTTGGTCCTTAACCGATGCAAACTGTGTAGCTGGGTTAATTACATTTAAGACACCATTTTTTTCTCGATCACACAAAAGATTTGCACGTCTTTGTATTAAGGTAGAAAGCAGTTTTACATTATTGTGTGTTGGGCCATAAGATACAATTAGGATCACATGCCCAACAACAAGCAGTGCTCCCTAGTATACTACCCGCGCTAACAAATTTCTTGACGTCTGCCTGCACCCAGTTCTCAGCTAGCCTCGTGCTTGATCATGGCTAGCAAAGCAGCGGAAATTCCGTGACGCTCTAGCGGCCGTGAAGCTTAACCGGGCGGCCGTGGTATTGTCAAGATCGTGCAACCTGAAGTCCTTGCATGCGAGGTACATCTCTGCGGGGCCATATTGCGGTCAACCCCTCTCGCCGCACATGCCCCGTCTGGCGAAAAGTGCATGCAAGGTATGCTGGCAAAGTAGTGCAACATGGAAGCCAAAAAGTAGGGTGCATAAGCTTGACGGCCGCTAGGGCTGCGGCAATGCTTAGCGGGACGGTGGGCATGTGCGGGCGGAGAGGGGGTTAACCACAACGGGCCCCGCAGATGTACTACTACATCGCATGCAAGGATTTAAGTTGCACGAATATTGACAATATCACAACCGTCCGGATAAGCTTCACGGCCGCTAGGGCTTACGGAATTTCCGCCCTGGGTGCAGTTGCGAGTATGTGAGTGTTGGCACCTCGGAAACACCGCATTCCTTTCTTTCCACGGTTGCCAGGCGACGAGTGCAAAGATAGGGTCAGCTCCATTTCTGTCGTCGCCTTGCCATGGTTCTCGTTGCAAACACGATAGATAAATACCGGATCACGACACAAATAAATCACATGTACGATATGATGTATAGTAGGCAAATTATCACTTGTATATTGTATATATAGGGAGAGGAACGATAGCTAAACACATAGACATTAGCTATTTTTGCAAACACGGAGCAAATGAATACGCAGTTTCTTATAAGGTCATCAACATGGGGAAAAAAAAATCCTCGTATGGACCGTCTTGGCAGGATGAATAAATCAACATCACCAGAAAAATGGAGAGTTTCTCTGTTCGAATTTGTATAAAATATGACCCGTGCTCTCATACGAGCACGACTTAGACACAAGCTCTTGAGATAATCTAGAAAGATAGGAATTGTAATCTAAGATCATGAGTAAATGGAATAGGATCATCCTAATCCTAATAAAATACAAAAAAAGGTAAAAATTGTTAAACTATCCT